>JASDQU010416621.1:0-10330 GCA_032191745.1 Picea mariana
ATAAAATGAATGAAAAAGGACAAGTTGTTAGAAATAAAGCCAGATTGGTCTGTAAAGGGTATGCGCAAGTTGAAGGTCAAGACTTTGATGAAACTTTTGCACCAGTGGCAAGATTGGAGGCCATCAGAATGTTCCTTGCATATTCATGCCATAAGAACTTTAAAGTGCATCAGATGGATGTTAAGTCGGCTTTTCTTAATGGAGATCTAGAGGAAGAAGTATATATGGAGAAACCTGAAGGATTCTCATTGACAGATAATCCTAATTATGTTTGCAAGCTGAAGAAGGCCTTATATGGACTGAAACAAGCACCATGAGCTTATTATTATAGACTGGACAAATTTTTACAAGACAAAGGGTTCAAGAAAGGTATTGTTGACAGCAATCTCTACATTAAGTCTAAAGGTGATAATTTACTAGTTGTTTTGGTTTATGTAGATGATATTATTTTTGGTTGTACTAATGAATCATCTATCCAGTGGTTTGCTAACTCTATACAAACAGAGTTTGAGATGTCCTTGATAGGAGAACTATCATATTTTCTTGGCTTACAAGTAAAACAGAGTTCTGCGGGAATTTTTATATCTCAAGAAAAATATTTGAAAGAGATGTTGAAGAAATTTCAAATGGAGGATTCCTCTCCTGTTAGTACACCTATGGCGGTTGGTTGCAAGCTCAGTAAAGATGATATGTCACCCAATGTTGATCAAAGGACATACCGATCAATGATAGGCAGTCTTCTGTACATCACAGCATCCCGTCCTAATATAATGCAAGCTATTGGAATGGTAGGTCATTATCAGTCAGCTCCTAAACAAAGTCACTTGGTAGTTGTCACAAGGATATTCAAATACTTGAAGGGAACAATGACTTATGGTCTATGGTATCCCAGAAATCAGAATTTTCATTTAACTGCTTATTCAGATGCAGATTGGGCAAACTATGTTGATGAGAGAAAAAACACCAGTGGAGGAGCATTCTTCCTGGGTGACTCATTAGTAGCATGGCTTAGTAAAAAGGAAGGATCTATTTCCTTATCAACTACAGAAGCAGAGTACATTACTGCTCCTACTTGTTGCACTCATATTTTATGGATGATACAAACTCTTGCAGATTTGAAGGTAACTTATACTGATCCCATTCCACTTCACTGTGATAACACTAGTGCCATCAGTCTCTCTAAGAATCCTGTACTTCATTCAAAATTTAAGCACATACCAATAAAATAGCATTTTCTCAGAGAACAAGCTACAAACAGAATTGTTCAGGTGAATTATTATTCTTCCACAAAACAGATAGTTGATATCTTTACTAAGCCGTTAGCAGCGACCCCTTTTGGATATCTTCGTCAAAAGTTGGGGGTTATAACTTCTTTCGTCTAATCTGTTCACCTAGTCAGGGGGAGTACTTATTGAATATCTGTTGTATTTCTAAGCTGCTCATAGTTGACAGGGGGAGTATGTACTGCAACAGCTCAGGGGGAGCATGTCTCTTCTTTGACATTGATGTCAAAGGGGGAGAAAGTGTGGTAATTTCAAAGATGCTACAGTGGTATAATTGGATGTTCTTCAAGGGGTTGTCATCAATGCCAAAGGGGGATATTGTTGGCATGTTTTCAGACAGAGGCAGAGTATGTGTGTTTGCCATTGATGGAAAATATCATGACCAGCAGCACAACGATGATTACATGGCAAGATCAGAAGCTAAACTCCATTTCGGGTATCAAAAGCTAAACTCCATTTCGGAGTTTCGGATACCGGGATTTGGAGGAGTCAAGAGTTAAGACTCTTCATCACAGGAGTCCCGAAGTGGCGAAATGCGAAATGCCGAAATATGTTGATCTGACTCCATTTCGGAGTTTCAAATACCAGGAGTTGGAGGAGTCAAGGAAGCAACTCACGGCAGGAACTCGCGATATGTGAAATCACGAAAAGATCTGGACCGTCGAATCATCAAGATTGTGGACCGTTGATCTGACTCCATATTGGAGTTTCGGATACCGGGAGTTGGAGGAGTCAAGAGTCGAGACTCTTCATCACAGGAGTCCCAAAGTTGCAAAATGTGAAACGCCGATCATTTCGGGGTTTGTGACTTGGAGTGTCGAGATACTTCTCCACAGGAATGCTGAAATGTAGGAATGCCGAAATGAGAAATCGTGAAAGCACTTTATGGATAAACGCTTGGTCACAACTGTGGGCATGTGAAGGAAGGAGCTTGCAAGTTGCAAGGCTCCATTTCGTGATTGAGAGTTGGAAGGGTCAGAGTGACTCGCAACAAATTTGTGAAACACGAAATTGCGAAATGTAGTTTCGAATAAGGTTGTGGTCATAGCCAGTGGTCACATCTGCAGAAGATGGAGGAAGGAACTAGTGCAACCAAGCTCTGTTTCGAAGATCGCGACTTGGAGAGTCGAGATGCCTCGCAACAATAATTCGCGACATGCAAAATCGCGAAATGCCAAAATACAAAATTGCGAAAGGCGCTAACAACTAAACTCCATTTCGGAGATCGCAACTTGGAGAGTCAAGATGCCTCGCAACAAGAATTCACGACATGAAAAATCGTGAAATGCCAAAATGCAAAATTGCGAAAGGCGCTAACAACTAAACTCCATTTCAGAGATCGCGACTTGGAGAGTCGAGATGCCTCGCAACAAGAATTCACGACATGCAAAATTGTGAAATGCTGAAATGCGAAATGCCGAAATGATCGAAGCTAGTCCAGCTAAGCTCCTTTTTCAGAGTTTCAGGGATCGTGACATGGAGCATCAAGATATCTCATCACAAGAATTGTCGAAATGCCGAAATGTGGAAGGCATTTTGATTAGGCCCATGGTCATAGCCAGTGGGCATATGGAGTAAGCGCGAGACCCATCATTTATAATCCAACGGTGCAGGTTAATTAGGAATATGATCTAAGGGTTATTGTTTCTCTTCATGATTAACTGTTCAGTTATGATTCAGTTAGCAGAACGGAATCATGGTTCTTGGACGGTTGGGGATTCAGTGGCTGAGATGTGTGTGAATAAAAGGAGATATGAGACGACTGTGAAAAGTTGGTTGTTCTAACTGAAAAATGAGTTGAACTGTAGAAAGGTAAAACTACAGTATGCGCAGTGTGAAGAAAGCTCAGAGATAAGGAACAAAAGAGAAAAGGTGAAGAGAGAAGAATGTGCACATATAAAAAAGCATGAGAAGGACAGAGAAAGAACAGATAGACAGAGGCAGCAAGTCAAGCCACATATGAACAGAGAAAAAGAATAGTGTAGCAGAGAAGAATTGTAGAACAATGAAGAAGTGGTAAGAATTGATTTATCTTTGTTGTTGGTTATTCAATCATTTATTTGTAATAAGGTTGGTAGGGAGGTGTTAGGGAGGATTGTTGTCCTCAGAGGTTCAAGTGGGTGCTTGAACACAAGGAGTTGTAGCTTCCATCTGGTTGCAGCCAGAAAAACCAGGGTGATGCAAGGGAGAACAGTTGTTCTCTGTTATACAGGTTGGTGCCTGTGTGACTGGAAGTTGGTGCTTCCATCCAGTTGGTGCTGGAACACTTAAGAAGTTGTTGCTTCCTTCTAGTGGGTGCTAGAATAACCAGAGAGTTGGTGCTCTCAAACAAGTTGGAGCTTGTAAAACAGAGGTAGTAGCCTCACATTGAGTTGGTGCTCAATTATAGATTATGTACAGAACTTAAAAGATTGCCTATCATTTCGAAGAAGAAGAGGTTTTCTCCCTTTATGGGTTTCCTCGTGAAAATTTTTCTCTGTGTATATCTTATGTGTGAGTGATGCTCATTATTTATGTTTTCCATATTTAGTATAATATTGATGGTCACTTGGAGAAAGATTAAAAATGGTTTAATTGAATTAAAAAATTTTAAGCACAGTAACAACTGATTCACCCCCCCTCTCAGTTGTCTTAGTAATTTCAAGAAATGGTGGACTTCATAGAACGTCTGGACAAGGTAGGCCTTTTATCTTGTCTTTCTATCATATTTGTCTATATAGCATACTTGAATTAGAGTTGATTTCTGCAGTCATTTTCATCTGTTGTGGTTTACCCCTAGCCATAGAGAGATTTTCCTCGTAACAACAATTTAAGGGGATTCCTTCCAAGTTTTTAGGGATTTTAGCCCATAATTAGCATAAGTGTTTATTAAAGTCCATAATAAAGTTTTTGGAGCTTTTGTGTTTTAACAAATTTAGGAAATTCATCGTTTATAATGAATTTTAATGTTTAATAACATGTGGACTATGTCATTAAAGCCCAAATACATTTCTGAAGTCTATTATTTATTAAGTATTCTAATACAAAACTCTAGAGCACCTTTAGATCATGATTAGTCTTATGCAGAAAGTTTATATCTTTCTTTTTTTAATTTTTGTAGAGGTTCTAGTTGTTTCGCCCGTTCTCATTAGAAACAAAATATGGGTTGTAAATGTAGATCAGCCTTAACAATTACACCCAGAATTCTTATTTGAGAACATAAACAACTAAGAAGTAAGGAGATAAGTTAAAAAAGTATTTAATTGAAATCTTACTCATAAATTCACCTAAGTTCCTGAATTGATTTAACAGAGGCTAAATTTTAATTTCTCTAGAACACTTGTTATCTCCTTTCTATACTCGGGTTTATTCATACATATATATGCTTTTGTAGGTGACCCACCCACATTTTATTCCAAATATGAATGGCTACATGTCATTAACACTTTATGTGTCTAGGTAGGTACATGAAAAAGGTAAAATTAGCAATAGAGGTGGTTTTCAAACTCCACTTCAGATTTATCAATCACTAGCACATCAACATCACAAGTTCTCTTATTTAAATAGCATATAACACCAGTTGGATTACTGAGAAGGGGGGTGAATCAGTAATAGCGTAATTATAATCCTTTTTCTTCAAATAATCCAAGTGTTATATAAATGTAGAATTATTATCCAATAATGAGCAATAAGAAATGAACAATCACACACATACATAGTACACCAGTTTTTTACGTGGAAACCCAATTCGGGAGAAAACCACGGAATGTTTTTTCTTATATGTCTTGAAGAATTACATTCATTGGAAGCACCAACTTCCTTTGTTTTCCAACTGCAACTGGAAGGAGGCTCCAACCCCCTAGTTTCTCAGGATACAACCTGAAGGAAGCTCCAAATCCTCAATTCTCTGGCTACAACCAGAAGGAGGCTACAACCCCCTATGTTCTTCAGCTACAGTCGGAACGTGGCTACAACCACCTGTCCTTGCCCTGTCCAACCATCCTAAAGTAGAAGTAGAATGATGGAACCACTGTCACACTATCACTGTGAGATATATCGTTGTAAACCTGTACCGATAAACCTGAACCATGCATCAACCTGTACCTCAACCTATAATCAACATGTGCCATAAACAAGTGCATCAACCATGCACCAACCTGTACCAAACAACCTGTACCATAAAAAAGTGCAACCAACCATGTACCAAGTATGTACCAATCATTTTTCAACTACTCATCAACTATGACTCATCAATATGTACCAACATCATCAACTATACACCTCATGTATATGCCAACTCATCAACTACTTGTCTCAACCATGTACCCAACTTGTACCTCAACCAAAATCCCTCATCAATTTCATCATCCAAATGTGATTTGTAACTCTGTAATAGACCTGGTGTATATGATCACATACCTACAAATCTTCCTTAACTTTAACAACAAGAGACTAGCATTTTCATCAAACTTTTCTTTAGTCTCACATGACTAGTTTTGGATTAGTCAGCAACCCTAACTTGAAATAATCATAACTTTGTACCTGTAATGAATAAAGATTGGAAACAGATACACAATTTTCTTCAGTGTGTTTTGTGCAATTCCTCTAGGTGTTACTACTTGGAACCTCTCAGAAAAGGATTTATAGCAAAAACGACATACCTTGTTGAATTATGGCTTATTCTAGAGAGCGACCTTGTAGAGCGTGCCCCGCACGAAATATTTGTTGAATAAATATGAAACTGTTACACATAATACTACAGACTGTAATATAACTAACACATTTTGTCTTACTAAATTTAGATCTTTTATGAAGAAGTTATGACGTTTTTACCTGAAACACATGTTTTTGACTAGTTTCAGGACTAGCCACAAACCTTATTTTCCACGGAGTGTAACTCCAAAAATACGATGACCCACAAGATGATTTTCTTACCACATATACTTGGATATGTTTCCTCAATGTCATATAAATTCCACTTTCTGAATCATTCTAGAAAAAAAATTATTATGAAAATTGTGAGATGACCTGTAAATAACATACCTTAGAAAGCATCATCAAAAGAATTTATCCTTCCTTGAATTTAGACCTTCTTTTCTTCACATTCCCTCATAAATTCGGCTTAGATATCCTTTGGTTACCTCATATACCTATAGGTATTCAATATGCTCAAGTGTATCTAAAATGAGAGAGTCGTGCCTCTTATTTATACTCTCCAAGTAGCTTCCTTAAAAACATCTTCTAGCTCACTTTTCCCACTTTCCTTATTTTAGGGTTAACTCACTTCTAATTTCTCCATTAAATTTATTATTTAAACAATTTATTTTGTATTCACTTTGAATTATAGTACACTCATTACTTCACTTTATTATTTACATTCTAAAATCTCTTAAACCACTTTCACTACTTTGACCTTTTGGGGCTTCTAGATGACATAAGAGGGTCCTCCAACTTCGTAAAGCCATAAATCTCAAACTGTGAGGAGTTATGTGATGTTCCACATACCACCAAAAATGGAATGACATGTACCATCCATATAGAATAGTATTACCTAAAAATATATCAAAACTCATACCATTATTCATCAAACAAACTTGGGTCCATTACCCAAGCCTGGGTTCTCCAACTTCTCATGGCCATAACTCTCTAACCATGAGGAGTTATGTGACATTCCACATACCACCAAAAATGGAAGGACAAGCACTATCCATATAGGATAGTTTCACTGGAAAATTCACTGACCTTCATCTCATTATTCAAAAAATAAGCATGGGTTCTCTAACCGTACTTATAGGATAATGCAATCCGCAAAGTGTCTTCCCGTGAGGGCTTTCACCATAACGGGACCACTTTGGAGTTCATCCATTTCTACTTATTATCAACCATGACAAGACAATAATGAGTCGTCTTTACATCAAACAATATTGGGTCCATTACCCAACCTTTTTGCTACGGGGCTTTCTTCAAGGGTTGACATCAATGACAACCAACCTTAATCAACAACATTCATAAACTTCATAGAACTCATATTATAAAATAAACTAATCGAGAATAGTACAAGGCTTAGAGAAACACTTATCTAGAACCCAGAAATTGTTGCAACTGTTAAAAGGGGTACCCTTTTCCACCCAACCGTAGGCACAGCAACTCCTGGAAGTATTTACCATTGGCCACCCCTAGCTAGATCATGATGCTCTGATAGAGATTCTTCCTTCTATTCAGCAACATCCAAGGACATAGATCACTCTCCTCTTCCCACAGGAACTTAGAAGATCGATTTTCTCTCCACCAAGCAAGAGGGGTCTGCAATGAGTGCTTCCTCATTCATTCATCTTCTCTGCAACCTCGTTTATCAACTTGGTTAGAAAATGTTGCCCAGCAATTTCTGTACTCAGAAAAAAAAAATCGTTTTTCAATTCTCTTTAGAACCAGAGAGCTACACATGCTCTCCCTCTTCAAAAATGGTCACCATACCCATTCCTCTTGCATCCTCCTTTCTGCCCACGATTTTCCTCCCTTTTCTTTCCTTCCTCAACAAGATTTCATGGGTCCAATTCCCAATTTCGTGGGTTAGATAGGAAGTTTCCAAATGGGCACTATGCCCATCTCCTCATTGACTCTTGGGGAAGACTTCCCAACTACCAACTTGAATGGTAATTAAATTGTTTGGTTCATAGGATTTTTATGGGTCTGAAATATTTAAATTCAGCAGAGTATCGATCTGGTAGGGGTCATCTCAACCATTATTGGTTCCCCTCACCATATTTCTCATGCATAATGATCTACCTTGGAAACCCCTTCAGCGGTTATGCAACATCTTCCATTTATTTAGTAACAAAAATATATACATTAGATTTTATAACAAAATGTTCATCAATTCCAACATCCACTTATAATCAGTCTGTCCATAGTCTTTTAGTAGGCTATAGTTATGTTGACAAGTTGGGGGAAACAAGAGTATTACAAATATTACCCCCCACCCCCACCTTCAGGGTGGGGGGTAATATTAGAGAAGAGTGGGGGTGGGGGGTAATATTAAAGAAGGGTGGGGGTGGGGGGTAATATTAAAGAAAACATATTCTCTAATATTACCCCCCACCCCCACCCTCACCCTCATATATTTGTACACAAGTCATTGAGGGGTATTCTTTCATTTTGCTCACTTTATCTTTTCTTAAAGATATAGAATTGTCATTTTTTTTTATCATTCAACCTTTTTTCACATAAAATCTTTTCACTTTAATTGTCCAGAGCCAAAGTAAAAAAGAAAAGATAGAAAGTATATTGCAGAGTGAAAAAAAATATCAATGGTTAAAGAAAAGCTTTACCCCAAAAGGAACGAAATGAAAAGGATGATGAACATTGCTTCCTGCAAGAAATTTACATGTGACAACAATGCAATTTCCAGCCAAATACAAATGAAAGCAATACCCAAAAGTCCTAGTCTAAATATTCTACAAAATGGCTTTTTTCTGGTGATCTTTTCTGGGGACCTTTGCCCTAAATCCTGGGAGAAATTGTTAGATATGCATATTTGAGTGATTATTTCTGTATAATTCTATTAAGCCCTAATATTGGCTCATTACCCCTTAATTGGGGCATATTATATTAGTAATGTTATTTTCTTTATGTCGGCTTTAGGCCATTAGTTGTAATTATACCTCCTAGTCTCCTATATATACCAAGGAGACATTTTCATTTTGAATCATCTTGTACTTGAACATTTAAGTAGGGTAAAATGAGGTTGCCCCTTCGAAGAAGATTATTATCTAAAATTATCTCTTTTTCAACGCGTTGAGTACTTTTTCTGAGGATTTTCTATGCCATGTTGATATTTGGTTCTTAACATATGGTATCAGAGCTCAAGGTCTTGGGGTTTCGCTGCTACATCTGAGACACCTTGGAATTTTATCTATAACTTTGTTTCTACAACAATTGAGAAGGAACGACTTGGAGGATAATTAGTAGATGGATCAAGGTACGTTGGTTTAAAAATTCATCTCCTGAGGCCTTATACTTTCGGAGATAAAGCTTGTACAAGATAGGGTTCTGGAATCATCCTAAACTGAGTCATTGCAGAATTTTTGCTATAAAAAATTTTCTGTAACGTTTCAGACCCTAAAATTTGGAGGCTATTTACAGACATTAGTAAGGTATCTTTGGTAAAAATTTTAGCTTATGGGTCATCTTAAATTTGTAGATACACCCTGTGTAAGATAGGGTATCTGACTAGTCTCAAGAAGGTGTTCCAGGTAAAACAATCATAACTTCTTCCTAGAGTATCCAAATTGAGTGGGACTGGTTTCATTGGATCATGGACAGTTTGCAGTATTTTTGAAGCGAGTTTCAGAATTTTATATCAATTATTTTGTGTGGGGCATGTTATACAAGTGACATCTCCTGGAAAGGCCAAAAATCAGCAAGTTGTGGGGAAGTTACCATAATTTCCACTTGGCACATACAATTTTGATCAGACCTATGGCATTGCAGAGAAGAAATATCAGAGAACTACATAAAATAAAGTTTCATACCCAGAAAGGCCAAAACTTTGGAGATACAACAGAAGAAATATTGTCTAGGAGAACCACCTCAAAATCAAGGTTCAAAAGTGATACTTGGCCAACATGCCACCAAAAAAGGGAACTTCTACACCAAATAAGCCTCTAGAAAATCCTACTTGGACTCTTGATGAAGGTGAAGAAATGCGTAGGGACATAAATGATTTACAAAAGAATATAGTAACAAAAGATGAACTACAAGAGATGATGGAAGGTTTAAAAGGGGAGATCATGGAAGTATTGAAAAATTCTGTAACAGAGAAGACACCTGAAAGTAAAAATGCATCCCATGAAATTCATGATGAGGACACAAGGAAGATGAATCAAGAATGGAGAAAATCCAAATTTGGTTTGAATACTAACCAAGTTCCTAAGATTGATATGAGGAAGTTTGATGGCAAGGACCCAATCACATGGATACTTCAGATGGAGCAATTCTTTGATCTCCATAATGTGCCACATACACAAAAGGTACGAATTTCTTCTTTATATTTAGAACCTAATCAATTT
>JASDQU010416622.1:0-10296 GCA_032191745.1 Picea mariana
ATCTAACGGTAGAGATTATGTTAGGGTTTTTTGCCCTAGAAGGCAACCCTCTTTTATGAGGGAAATGTATTGCGGCTATGTATGATGGTGAATATTGTATTCTGAGAGAGGAGACTGTGAGAGAAAGAAGAGGAAGTTACAACGGGTTTTGCTGTAGGTTGTATCCCTTCATTTGCTGGATAATAATAAAGGAAGGACCTGGCAATTTCTCTAGTGGATGTAGCCCAGACTGGGTGAACCACGTAAATCTGTGTCTCTCTTGTATTGTGTGTCTTCTGTGTTTTGTTTCTGCATTTGTTTTATTTTATTGCTCCGCGGTCTTGTTTTTCTAACAGATCCAATATCAAGGCACAAGGTACACAAGTTGTTTTTCAACCACCTAACGACCCCAACCTCAGAAAACTGAGCCAACTCAGGGGATAGGTGGGGATTTTCCAAAGTAAATCCTAGTATGTTTATACTTTTGGCGCTTTTCCAGAGTAAATCCTAGATTTTTTCTATAGGCGTCATTATCTTTACTGTATAAAGCCAACTAGGTATCTAAATTGGTTAAACAACATCACTAGTTTTGTCTTAAATCAAAATCTCTCTCAAACTATATGGACATATGACTTATACCATTGCTATTGGTATAGTTTCCCTAGTTGTAGGCCAACAATGATGTGAATTTTTTATATTTTCTCCTTATTATGATTAATACAATTAAAAATGCGTGCTTACAAAAAAATAACATGTACATTCCTACTTAAAATTTAAATATATAATTAAAATTGTTGTGTATTTTAAGATACAAATACATATCATGTGTGTAAAGAAAGTGTTTAATAATTTAAAGTTGATTTTTTATATTATCACACTACAAACTACATCATTGTTTCCTCACTATATTGTACAAAACTAGTGCTCATGTCCATGCTACAAAATTCTTCATAATATTATTCTACACACTTATCGTCTCACTTCAACTTCTCTAACCTTCTACACATGTTCAAAGTATACTAAATTGTTACTCAAGTTTTACAAAATTTTCTCTTAATTTGATTTGGATTTTATGAACAGAATGAAATGAATATAGATTTATATTATTAACACGGAGATACAATGAAAAATAGCATAGATACAATAAAGATTGGCTTCTATTCAAGAAGGAAATATGTTGAAACTGTAAAATGCAGAATGGAACAAACTTGCTAGAATGGTGGCAGCAAACAATGTGGATAGTGAGAAGGGAGAGATTCACTATATTGAGGTGGCAACAGATAGTATGGACAGTGAGAAGGAGGAGCAGGAAAATGGATCCACCAGCTTAGAGGAGGATTCAGAGCATACAGAGGAGCAACCTCCCCATAGACCATCGACATCGACAGGGGCCCACCCACCAGTAGATCCACAACCTACTGAGCAGGATAGCAGATGGAAACCAAAAAAAGGAGGAGTCATAGCGACCATTTCTGGTGTTCCCAGGTACCACACCCTCCAGATGAGAGGGACTATTCAGGGGCAAAGGGAAATATCCTTGATAGATGGTGGGGCCACCCACAAATTCATCGACGCTTCATTGGTATTGAGACGAGCCCTTCAGACAGAGGAGTTTGAGGGATTTGATGTCATAGTAGCCTATGTCCATACAGTGGAGTGTCTAGACAGAGTTCCAGACTTGGAGATCAAGTTATGAAAATACACTGTGAGAGATACATTTTATGTGGTTGACCTATCAGACACAGATGTGGTGTTGGGAGTCCAGTGGTTGATCACCTTGGGTAAAATCATCACTAACTACCAAACGTTGGAGATCAGGTTCAAGGAAAGTGATGGGAAGAGGGTTGTACTGAGGGGAATGTCGACAGGAGCACCCAGGACAGTCTCATCCAAGAGGATGGAGAAGATCTTCAGGCACGAGAAGGTAGAATTTTCCGTAGAGTGCTTGATCACTACAGAAAAGGATTTTTAGGGTCGACAACAATATCAGACAGAGATCAATAACTTGTTTGGATGACATCAACAGGTTTTTGGTTCGATCCCACCAGGGAAACCGCCGAACAAGGGATTTGAGCACACCATTGAGTTGGAGGAGGGGGGCAAACCCATGATCATCCCACCATATTGTCATCCTAATAGGTTCAAAATGATGAGATAGAAAAAGAAATCAAGGAATTTCTAGATATGGGACACATCAGACCTAGTAGTAGTGCATTCACCTCTTTAGTTGTCTTAGTCCTGAAGAAGGATGGTACCATGAGGATGTGCATCGATTACCGGGCCTTGAATAAGAAAACAATCAAGAACTGGTATCCTATCCCTCACATTGACGAGTTGATGGATGATCTTGATGGGGTATTTTTCTTCTCGAAGATTGATCTACGCTACGGATATCATTAGATCAGAATCCGAGAGAAGGACATAGAGAAGATGACATTTCGGTTCCATTTTGGCCATTTTGAGTTTCTGGTTATGCCATTCGGGCTAACCAATGCACCAGCTACATATTCAGGTGGCAGTTGAGGAAATCAATTTTGGTTTTCTTCGATGACATTTTGGTCTACATCAAGACATGGCAGGAGCATATGGGAATCTTGGAGGAGGTGTTGAGCATCATGGAGGCGTAGTCACTCTATTCCAAAGACTCCAAGTTTGATTTCGAGATGAAATGTTTTCTTTACTTGGGAAAAATCATCAGTGTAGAGGGGGTTCAAGTGCATCAGGAGAAGATCGGGGCCATTTTGGATTGGCCAACATGGAGGAGTTTGATAGAATTGAAGAACTTCTTTGGGCTGTGCAGCTATTACAGGAGGTTTGTCAGGGTTTTTTCGCAGTTAGGAACACCACTCACAGATTTTACCAAGAAGGGTGTCTTTCAGTGGATAGAGGAGTCACAACCTACATTTGAGAAGATGAAGGAGGTTATGATCACATGCCATGTTCTATCCCTTCCGGACTTCTCACAGTTGTTCGTCTTGGAGTGCGACACATCAGGGGTAGGGATTGGAGCAGTGCTGATGCAGGGAGGCCACCCCATTGTATTTGAGATAAGGAAGCTCAAAAATTCAAAGAGTCTCTATCCTATTTATGACAAGGAAATGCTATCAATCATGCACACCTTAACCAAATTCAAGCAGTATTTGGTGGGTAGAAGATTTTAGTGAAGATTGATCACAACAGTCTCAAGTATTTCCTGGATCAGAAAGACCTCAGTGAGAGACAACAGAAGTGTGTCTTGAAGATCCAAGACTTTGAATTTGACATTGAGTATGTCAAGGGAAAAAGGAACTTCGTAGGAGATTCCTTGTCCAGGAGGCCACCTGGGTGTTCGATGATGGACATTTGCACATATTGGAAAGCACATTTATTGGTGGAATACTCCAAAAACAAATTTTCTTGTGAGGTGATGGATGGACAGGTGGTTGATGATAGATATCGGGTACCAGATGATGTCATTTTCTACAAGGACTGGATCTACTTGGTTCCAAAATCTACCTTAAAGGGGAAGATTTTGAAGGTGTGTCATGATTCGCCTGCAGCAGGGCACCAAGGGTACTTCAAAACTTACAAGAAGATCAGGGAGAGATTCTCATGGAAGGGTTTCAAGGATGATTTACTGCAACACATTTAGGAGTGCATGACTTGTTAGCAGAACAAGTCCGAGCAGACACACCCAACAGGATTACTTCAGCCTCTACCCATTCTAGAGCATAAATGGGAGAGCATTTCTATGGATTTAATTACAGGCCTTCCTCGAGTGCAGGGCAGGGACTGTATATCCATGGTGGTCGACAGACTGGCCAAATTTGCACATTTCTTTTCCATACCCACAGACTACAAGGCCATATAGGTAGCAGAGTCATTTTTCAAAGAGGTATTCCGGTTGCATGGCCTACTCAGTTAGATAGTCAGTGATAGGGATGGGTGCTTCATCATCGCATTTTGGCAGGAGCTATTTTGATTGACAGGAATAGAGCTAGCCACGAGTACCAGCTACGATCCATAGACAGATGGAAAGAAGGAGATTGTCAACAATTGGGTGGAGGGGTATCTGAGGAGCTATGTGGAAGGACATCAACGCACATGGGTGAAGTGGTTGCACATGGGTGAGTATTGTTACAACACAAGTCACCACATTTTATAAAGATGTCACCATTTAGAGAATTGTATGGATACAATGCACCCAATTTTGTGGAGACTATGTTTGGAGATAGCAAGGTCACGAGGGCCAAAGATTGGGTGGAGGAGAGCCAGAGGATTCCACAGGCAATGAAGGAAAACTTGTAGGCAACACATAACCAGTAGAAGATCTGTGCAGACATCCAGAGAGTGGAGCGCAGTTTCGAGGTTGGGGACTTGGTTTTTCTGCGGTTACAACCATGCTGACAGTCCTCCTTGAAGAGGAGCAAAGCAAAGAAACTGAAGCCGATATTTTATGGTCCATACATAGTCATTTAGAGGGTAGGCAAGGTGGCATACGAGCTAGACCTACCACAAGGTAGCAAGATTCATAACGTATTTCACTTTTCCTGCCTCAAAAAGGTAGTGGGACACCAGATCAACACTTCAGAGGAGTTTCCACCCTTAGACAAGGAGGGCCAGTTGGAGCTAGTGCTAGAGGAGGTGCTCGAGTAGAGAGAGTGCATGTTGAGGAACAGGTTCATCAGGGAGTGCTTGGTTAGATGGAGGGGACTTCCAGTGGAGGACGCCACATGGGAGGGGGAGCATATTTTGCAGCACCCAGGATTGATGTTGCTTGAGGACAAGCAGTCTCAGGAAGTGAGGACTGTGATGTCCCGTTTCCAAGAGTAGGCCAGCGGAGAGTGACTTAGTAGTCTATTTGTTCCCGTAGACTATAGTCAGGCACAAACAGGAAAATAGAGGAGAAATAAGGGAGAATCTATGGCTAAACGATGCATTAAGACAAAAAATATAGGAAATGTCACTTAAGCCTAAGTCGACGGAGAAATGGAATGAAAAGGTGTTAAGGGGGGACTTAATTAATTAATTACTCACCTTAGGAGGAAAAACGCCTAGCTTAAGTGAGTTCAATGGTGAATTAGATTGGGAAGAATATAAAGGGAGGAATTCAACCTAATTCCTCATTATGATATGTTATGATTTGATGTTGAGAGTTCCTAGAGGAGGAGGAGATTCAACTTCTATTGTTTTGTGGATTTCTAGAGGAAAACACCAACATTGATCGGTTTCGATGTTTAGAGACACACCCTAGCCCATCGGAGACACCATCCAGGTATTTCATTGTACGATTCAAGAGTATTCAGTTTGTAGTGTTACGCATCTCAGCTAGTGAGGGCGCAAGGTCAGATAGAGGTTTTGTGTAGCTGCACGAGATCAGAGCTTGGATTGCAGATTCCTTCCAACCCAATTGAGATCCAGCTAGGGCACATAGATTGAGCCACCTACCATCAGATTCTGATGGTTGAATCCTTCAGAGTGCAACATTCGACCATCCAAGACGTAACTCTTGTGGAAGGACAATTGGGGTTATAGACGGAGAAACCCTTCCGATCCAATTGTGTATTTTCGAGGGTGAACATTTTGAGTCATATAGCATCCGATTTAGTTGGTGGAATCATTTGGGTGCATCTAGAGAGCCCAGGAGGTGCACAGACCCCCAGGGGATGCGATCTGGAGCATCATAGGACATATCTTCCATTCGACAGTCACCAGGATTAGTCTAGAGGCTAGGGTTCTTCTATTGAGATAGTTTCCAGCTCATTTCGACGGTTATATCCTTTTGGATGAGTTTTCCAGTTTGTAGTGGTTACCATGCTTCTCTGGAATCGTCGATTTTGCCGATCTATCCATGCATGCATCAGATCTGTGTTCATATTCTGGTCACATGTATTTTATGTTATTTTCTTGTATTCCAGTGACAATCCATGAGATATAACTGATGACTATTTTTTATATTTCCAGTATTTCATTGTATTTCCCTACTTAAAAATCATAATACATATTATTGGGCGGTTGTTGTTCCTTATTTCCACATACATTATATATATACTGTTTAAACCATAACGTATAACATGCACATGCGAAAATCACAAAGCATCTCAAGAACATAACTAAAACACATCCAAAACCCCCCAAAGTATTAGATCTGAAGATAAAACGCATCCCAAAACCCCCAAAGTATTAGATCTGTGAGACAGAACACTAGATCAACAATAGATATCCAGATCAGTTAGATTAGGGATATTTCATTCCTCGCCCTAAACCAATCACCCGCGCTCCTCTTTCTACTACACTAAAGATCCATAAATTAACCAAGGAAGAAATGGTTGAATGCAAACTCAAAGGAATTTGTTATAATTGTGACGACAAATATAAATCTGGGCACAAGTGTAAGGAACAAAATATTTTTATGGCCATCTCCAAGGATTTTTCAGAAGACAATATTGAGGCCCCCCTTGTGGCTGAGTCACCTGAACCCACTGAACTGATCCCACCCTCTGACCCTCCCGAAGTCAAACCAGTCATTTCCCTAAATTCTCTCACTAGGTTATATGCTCTCCAAACTCTCAAGTTGATTGGTTACATTAAGAATTAGAAGGTCATCATCCTTATTGATAGTGGAAGCACCCATAATTGTATTCATTGCCGCATTTACCAAGAAACTAATTTCTTTATCTGTGTCGTCAATAATTTTCAAATCGTGATTGTCAATGGCGGGTCAATGAAATGTGGGGGGCATTGTGAAAATGTGTGTCTCCAAATTGGTTAGTACCACATGAAATATCATATGTTTTCTATCAACATGGGTGGTTGTGACATTGTGTTGGGTGCATAATGGCTAAGGACTCTCAATCCCATTCTCATGGATTTTAAGGAATTAACCATGCAATTCAACCAGGAGGGCCAACAATATAAGTTCCAAGGCATCATCGTTGGTTCCCCGGATATCATCAATTCCCATTGCATGGAAAATCTCCTCAAAAAAGGTCGTTCTGGAATTATTGCACAACTCCACGCCATTCAATCCACTGAGGCACCCTCTGTGTCGTAGGACCTCCAATCCATCCTCTCCAAACATCAAGTTGTTTTTTCCAATCCCTAGGGACTTCCTCCTTCCTGTGGTTTTCATGATCATTCCATTCCCCTTGTCCCCAATAGCCTTCCTCCCAATGTTTGTCCCTATCATCATCCCTTTTCCCAGAAAAATGAAATTGAGAAAATTGTTCAAGAATTTCTCACCACAAGTTTTATTTGTCCTAGTATGATCCCCTACTCTTCTCCTGTGGTCATGGCCCTTAAGAAAGAAGGCTCTTGGCGCATGTGTCCTAACTTATGCACCCTCAACAAACTCACCATCAAAGGAAAATTTCCCATTCCTGTCATTAATGACCTCTTGGATGAATTGAGTGGTGCCCATTTCTTTACTAAACTTTATCTTCGTTCTAGCTACCAACAGATACGTATGAACAAGGAATACATTCCTAAGATTGCATTTCGAACTCATGAGGGCCACTATGAGTTTTTGGTCATGCCCTTTTCTCCAAAGCCTCACGAATCATGTCTCCCATCCTTTTCTCCTTCATTTTGTCTTAGTTTTCTTTGATGATGTCCTCATCTATAGTAAAACCTGGACAACCCATCTTGCTCATGTGGATCGAGTTCTACATCTACTCTCTCAGCACTAACTTTTCTTCACACAATCTAAATGTACTTTTGGAACCTCAGAAGTCACACATGGACAACCATGGTCAACCATATTCTTACATGGTCACCCATATTCAACCATATGTCGACCATAATAAACTCTCCTCAACCATAACTTGACCATACTTAAACATAGCAAACCATAGTTCACCATGGTCAACCATAGTCAACCATGGTCAACCATAGTCTACTATGGTTAACAATGGTCTACCATAGTTTCCCATGGTTAACCACACTTAACCATGGTTTCCCATGTTCAACCATGGTCAACCATAGTCAACCATGGTCACCCATACTCAACAATAATCAACCATGGTCAACGATACTCAACCATAGAAAACCATACTCAACCATAATCAACCATACTCAACCTTAGTCAACAATAGTCAACCAGACTCAACAATAGTCAAACATGGTGAACCATAGTCAACCATGGTCAACCATACTCAAATCATACTCAACCATCGTTGACCATGGTCAACCATAGTCAACCATAGTTGACCATGGTCAATCATAAGCAACCATGGTCAACCATTGTCAACCATACTCAACCACAGTTACCCATGGTTGACCATAGTCAACCATAGTCAACCATAGTTAACCATGGTTAACTACACTCAACCATAGTTACCTATACTCAACAGTAGTCAACCACAATTAATCATTGTCAATCGTCGTTGACCATAGTCAACCATGGTCAACTATAGTCAACCATAATCAACCATGGTCAACCAAACTAAACCATACTCAACCATAGTTAGCCATGGTCCACCACAGTCAACTATGGTTGACCATGGTGAACTATAGTCAACCCTAGTTAGCCATGGTTAACCATACTAACCATAGTCAACAATACTCCACCATTTTCTACCATAGTCAATCATACTCAAACCATACTTAACCATAGTCAACCATAGTGAACCAAGGTCAACCATACTCAACCATGGTCAACCATGGTTAACCATGATCAACCATGGTTGGCTAGGTTAACCATAGTCAGCCATACTCATTCATGGTCAACCATACTCAACCATGGTCAACCTTAGTCAACCATAGTGAACCATGGTCACCCATGGTTGTCCATGCTCAACCATGGTCTACTATAGTCAATCATGGTTGAACATGGTCACCCACACTGAAACATGGTTACCCACACTCAACCATGTTCAACCACAATCAACCATGGTTGACCACCGCACGTTGGTAGTCAACTAGCACAACCACATTTAGGTAAGAATTGGTTGATATACTTCGATTGACACCATTAATTTTAAAAGGTGGAAAATGACACCAATTGACCTACACCAACCACTTTTTACTTAAAAAAAACACAAACTAATGCAAAAAGACCAAAAAAACCCTTCTACAAGAGAGAATATTTCATTTGTTAAATATACTTTGTGTAACTACAAAAAGATTACTTTTATTTATTAGATAAGTTGAACATTAAATATATTAATAAATGATAGGGAAGTTCATCTACTATTACAATAAACAAGTATAAATAGATGGTTGGGTAGTTTATCAAAACTTAATAAATTGTACACCAACCTATAGAGGGTCCAACGAAACTGCTTATGTTGCTTCGAGATATTTTTATTAATTGCTGTCACACTCGAACACATGACAAGTATTTATGTTATAATATCATAAAACAGCAGCAACCCTAGTGCAAAATTTGTCATGTTTTCCTCTCGAACACATGACAAGTATTTATGTTATAATATCATAAAACAGCAGCCACCCTAGTACAAAATTTGTCACGTTTTCCTAATTTGTCATGTTTTCCTCGCAGAAACCTGTCTCTAGTAAAATAGGACATTCTTTTGGACGATATCAGAAGAAGCATCGACCTCTACCAATGGGAGTTCAGTGTCTTCATTTCATGCTACTATAATTCTTAACAATTAATCCTCAAATTGTTATACTGAATCAGTCAAGCTAATTTTAAAACATGTACGACATTTCTACTCTATAACTTGAGCACATGATTTTAATAAAAAGGTCAGTGGAAAATTCCATGAATATAGTCGATTATTCTACATCATTATTATATTATAAATTTATCAGTAGTTAGTTAGCATCATTATTATACTAACAGAGTCGTTAACATGTTTACTTTTTAACATTTACTTAATCACATTAAAAAATTATTGTAAAAATATGTAATTGCCATATTTAAATGATTAAGTAAGATTAAACATTTCATATTACCACATACGAATTACGGATTACCACAACGTTTTATGACATACATTCTCAGCCAACCTTTCGGCGTTCCCAGCCGCGAGTGCTAGTATTATAAACCTATCAGCGACTAGCCAGCCATTAATAAAGAAAGGCGTTGTTTGAGCTGTTATACAAAACGTTTTTTTCGCAGGCGCAATATAAATCCTTATATGTCAATTATCCTCAATTTCACATTCTTAACATGGAGTCCTTGAAACATAACACCAGGATTCCCAAACATTCTACCAGCCATTTGCCATTATGAAAAGTCCCGCTCCCTCTACACATGCACAATAGCAAGGCATGGCACCAGCGACTTATTCACTGAGACAGCCGGCAATAGAACCCTCAACCAGATAGCGGTGCACCAATAGTATCGCCATTTTAGAAAACACATGTAAA
>JASDQU010416626.1:0-10296 GCA_032191745.1 Picea mariana
ATCAAATCCCTCATCTGCACTACCATATGCCACTGATGCTCTCCAGTAGTAATCTGCCATCAATGAATGCATGTCATCACTGTGCCTAGTGGCTGCCATGATCATATCCTCACTGACTCTAAATTGTGCTGCTAAGTGGTGTGACTCCTAATCATGGTCATGTTGAGGTGCCACCTCATATCCCTCACTGGCACTGTCAGTCCTGCTAATGTCAACTCTAGATTCCCCAAAAACACTCTCTGCATAAGATAACGTGTTGAACTGCCCGCTGTCTATTGTGCTTCTAGGTACTCCTGTATGCCACTGTACCCCATCACTAGATGTTATCTCCCTCTGAATCACACTGTATCTTGTATGAGCAACCATATCCTCCTGTGCACTCAACCTGCTACTATCATCTATGCCTGGATCCCATAGAGATGTATCCAGACATGTGCTATGGTCATATTGACTACTAAAGAGTGAATCCTCATCAATGCAGATCGATCCTGGAAGTAAGTGCTCCATCAACCTGTCAGCCTCTACAATCTGCTCAACTAATGGAGTCTCCAATAGTTGTGACTCAATCTCCTCGGGCTGATCTGTATGTGTAAGGTCTCCTGTCTGTACTTCCTGTATCTCCTCTTGGATTAGTGGATCTACATGTCTATGGTGTGCATCCCTCACACAAAGCTCATCAACCCTATCTGACATGCCACTGACCTCCTCATGTGACATGGCTATCAGGGGTGTCTGGAGGGATGACATATGTGTCATGGCCATCATAGGAAGCTCATCACCTCTAGGTGCTAACACGTATGAATCCTCACTAGTGTCACCACTCTACTGAGGTGTAAGGTCATCAATGGTATGAGATATGTATGTTGAGACACTAGTGCTATCGTCATGTCCATCCAACTGCCTATCCACTACACAAGAGTCATCATCCTCCTCAAGCATCCTAGTAGCATCATCCTCTGTACAAGAGTCACTATCACCAGCCTCTGTGCAAGAGTCACTTTCATCATCAGACTATCCCAAATCATCATCTATCGCTCCATCCTCACACATCTCATCATCACTGTCATAGTGTGCTTCAATAGTGTGCTTCTGATCCTTACCCCTACACCTATGACCTGGTTCCCATGACCCCTCACAATAGTGGCAAGGTTGTGTTCTCCTAATGGGTGTGGGGTTTCTCTGTTCTTCCCACCATCTAGCTACTTATTTTCTCTTTTTATCCACTAAAATGATCCCATGTAAAATATCCTCTTCACTCCAACTGGGATTCCTGAAGGCTACGTACTAAGGAAAGGTTATTATAGCCTTAGTTTCCTCGCTAATGACGTGATACATTATCTCCAAACATGATATCTCAAGGCATATCCTATCCATTTATTTCCAACTATTCATATATCTCTATGAAAGACCCCTCAGGTTTGCAGGATTTAAGCTCTGATACCACTGTAATGATCCCAAGCCATTATGTCAGGATCATCATGGTTTTGATGTCTTTTTAAAACTTTTGTTGGTTGTGGTATTTCGTCAAACACTTTGCTGATCTACTCGTTTAGATGTGTTTACTTGTAGGATGGCCTCTTGATTTCGGCATTAAGGTTTACTGATGTGTTATATATGTGTATTCAATTAATAAACAAGAATATATAACCATGGAACATACCTCAACCATATGCAATATGATAGACAAGCCAAAACATCTCAAATCTACTTTTATTCATGAAACAGAGAAACCTGCTACAATGAAGATGTCGATCTGGAATGCTCAACATATGGCTAAGAAGATAGATAATAGAGCTACTACAAAATGCTCCAGGAAGATACTATAAGACTCCAAAGGCTGGATAAGAGATGAAGACCAATGCCAAGGTAGATCTGGGCCGTATGAAGTGTCAAACGCCCATTGGAAGATGCCACGTCCTACTGGAACTATCAATCCCTACAATTTAGGCCCTGTTGTCAAAGACCTCCAAATGATACGCTGAAGATGTCCAACTGTAGATCAAGATGAGTGGAAACCTCTCCTAAAATCTCAAACCGAAATACCAAGGGAAACTCCTCCAAATGCTAAATCCTCCAATTGAGTTGCGCCCTCCTGAAACTGCCAAACCCTACAATTTTGGCCCTGATGAAGGAGGCCTCGAAATGAGCCCAAACTCATCCAAATGATAGATCAGGGTGAGAGGATCTCCCTCCTGAAGTCTCAGGCCGAAATGCTATGGATAACTCCTCCAAACTGAATAGATATGAATCTCAAAAATGCCTTCCTTCTCTCCAATTCGTCCCACTTCTCTAGGAAATAATTTGAACCATAAAGCTCTCTCAAGAGGCACTAGAAATCATGGCTAAGGCCCTGCAATTAAAACCCAAATGCTCAAATGTCCAAGAGCCCTCTCAAACTCCTACATCGAACCTTCCCTCAAGAATGGTGTGCCCCCCTTGCTGGAAACCCCCAATGGTGCACCCCTCCTCCTTCCTGTGCCTGTGGCTGGTGTAGAACCCTGCTGCACTGATGTAGAATTGAACTAGAATGGTGTGGGAGAGTATTGCATCTCCGAGATCAAGTTTGGGACAATCTAGGTGGAATCGTTCACCACTGAATCATCCTCTAGGGTTTGTTAGGTCAAAACCCTCAAAACCCCCAATGTTGGGCTCACTAGCTAGAAGTCAGATATCAAAATATGATCATACATGAATGAATGAGTAGAGGCCCTTGCCTTTCCTTTATACTTTTTGGCTCAACTTGTCCCTCCAAAGTGATTTTCATTTTATTAATATTTAATTAATTAATTAAATCACTTTAATTAATTAATTAACCTTTTTACCTTGGAAAAGCTCTTTATCTCTCCTTGTGGCTTCCCTAGCCACTGAAAGTCACTTCTCACCATCCCATCCTGTAGTGTTGCTTCTCCTGATTCCAATGAGCTATTACACTGAGAGGTTCCTCCAAGTAATGTGTCCAAAATGACCTCTTTAGTGAATTTAATTAACTTATAGCTCAAAATAGTCAAAATCATGGAAATCGTCGGAATGCAACAAAACCAAAGCCAACATGTGCAGAATGGCTCATAATGATGGAATATGATGAGCAGTGCAAGCTGGACTCCACAATGCCTCTCAATAACCCCTATACTCTCTCTAACATCCATCTGGCTACTCTGGTCATCATAAACCTCTGCACTGTGATGATGTCTCAAAGTGGGGACATTACATACATCTACTTTACTTCAAGACGCGCGACTAATTAAACATTTAATTAATCAATAAACAACATTATCTTTGGGTGTGCACGTGAGCCAAATTCCAAATTAAACATAAACCAACACCATTCATTGCGCGCAATTAATCTATTCAATTAGGAATCATACAAAAACATCTAAATTTAAGACGTAAGATTATCTAATTACTAAATCGTTTTTGTGACGACATTATTGCAAGGTGCATTAAATCCAATTACTTATTTAATCACATCAAGTTCAAGGTGCAAGGGAATCATTAGTTTTATTTCCTAGCGCAGGTAAACTGATAACTTAATCATCCATCAATCATTAATTATTTGAGGAGCAAAGTCGTTGAAACACTCAAGGGAACACTTTGAAAACTTCAAGAACCCTTATTAAAATCTCTAATCCATTTGACGAATAGGAAAGGTGAAAAACTAAAATGGTGTCTTTATTGTCATTATGGTTTTAATTAGGATAAAAGGGCACAATGGAGGAATTGATTTCCTTTCCTAGAATGGTACTATGCCACTAATTCAACTCGACACACATAACATGATGTGCTTAGATAACCAGAGCTATATAAACGATGTAGAGTACAAAATTTCTTCATGTACCCAAAAGTGATTAGTAATTATCTGTCATTGTGAATGTCACCTAAAAATGTGAACCATGAAACTAAAATGGATAATAGAATAAATTCTAACTAAAAGAAGGATCCCAAACCAAAGGAAGAGGTGGTGGGGAGGATTCGCCATAAAGGTAGGGTTTAGACAACATGCACCAACCCAAAAGCACTAGAGCCACTATCGAGAAGAAAGTCGTCTAAAAATCCATAGTCTGAATATAATATATATAAAACATTAAGATGGCAATGTAAGTGGTATCAAGCGGATAATGGTAAAATCATAGGAAAAGAGAAAAGTTCAAAGAATTAAGAAATATAATCCTTGTGTCATTTATAATCATCACACTAAATTAAAAATCCCGTTAATCCTTAAGCAAATGGAGGGAAACTTTTGAGAGACACAACTTGAAGTAGGGAGCGATGAGCAAATAGAATTTACACAGAGATGCTTCCAGTGTTGAGGAAGGACGGGAACTCGGTCCAGAAATGTATCAATGCAGAGATAATGCCAGCAATGAGGAAAAGGGAACTTGGTCCAGAGTGTAATAAAACATCGAGGTATTGTCAGTGCTGAGAAAGGACAAAATCGCAAAGTAAACATGTGGCAAATTGCAGAGCCTCACAAGGTAAACGTAGCTGAGGAAAAATGAAAACGCTGAGCAAGTGAATGAGGCAAAAATGTTGTAGTTCTTCGGTAAATTCGTTGAGTCTTTAAAGGAAACGTAGGGATTAAATATCGAAAGCGTTGAGCAAGTGAATGAGAAAACAATGTTGTGGTTCTCTGGTAAATTCGTTGAGTCTTTAATCTATAGCATTGGGCTCTCAAAACACAGGGAAAAACTTCAAATTCTGAGGGAAGGTTCAAATGGATCCATAGTTATAAAAACGTTGAGGAAAGAAGCATAAATTCGATGAGTAAAGGTGGTAAAGATTTCTAGGTAAGGGTGGCAATGACTATTGAGTAAAGATGGGTAGAATCGTTGAGCACCAATGGGAACAATCTGTCAATTGAGACCTCGTTTAGCTTCTATGGAAAATCCATCTTCATCCTCAACAAGATCGAGTGGCACGAAGGAGGAGGGTAAGGAAAAGGAGATGGTGAAGGATTGCAGACTTCCGATGACAAGGTATTTGAAGTGGGGGAGGCAGTGGCATGCCACTCAGACATCATAAACAAGATAATGGTGCTCTTGTTGCAAACAAATCATCATAATTACACCTCAAATATTCCTCTGTCCATCGACGTTTGCAGCCACACAATAGCTAAGCTAGCATACTACTGCGATTACAACATCAGAGAATATGGGGGCGATGTTGATAAGAAGAACAGGTGGAAATTCATTCATGCATATCTTAGGCAACGAGGCCTCTACTCTCTTGAATGTTACCCATGGCATTTGTTTTCCTCAACATGAATGTTTAAGAAAGAGATGTCGAAAGTGTGCCAGTGTTTATACCGTTCGAGAGATTTATGACGCTTCCGAGAGGATTTCTGGCCTGCGTAGTGAGGTGGAGTTCGCACTATTAGCTTGGGGATTTAGGGTTTCCCAGAATAGCCATTAGGGAAAGGAAGAATCTTTAAAAAGTTTATTGTTTTTTTTCCTGCTTTTTGGTAGAATTAGTTGATTCTCAGAATATATAATCGGTTGCGTGGTTGAACTTTGGGTTTCCTTGGTTTTTGAATTAATCGGATTAACACTCCATATTGTGATTGTTATTTAAAAAGAAATTGATGAGAAAAAAGGCTCCCTTTCTTCCAATTACAACCATAGAATAATTATTAAGAAAAACCATTATCAAGAAGAGATCAGTGTTCTACAAAGACAACCAGATTTCATCAATTCCAGATTAGAATTAAGATTTTAATGCACAGTAAAAACAACATTCAGTTCCAATCCAAGATAAGATTTCATAGCCATCCAATAAGTAGCAAAATTTAAAATCAAATTAATCGAGCCTCAGCAATAACTACGTCTATATGCAGTCCAACTTATTAAATTCAAGCTTAAATAAGAAATATCATAACAACAACGTCGAAGACGGTCTTGGAGACGATTTCCGCAACTGGTGTCCCTCCTTCCTTCACTCTTTAATCGATGATATTTCATCGGTACCTCCCAGCCAACGCTAGGGGTACTCTTCTTCCCCCTTAGCCCCTCGAGCCACAAAGGGGCCACACACAACTATAATCACAATACTTTATCTCCCAGCTCGCTTCAAAAGGTCGAGCTACCACTCTCTTTCTCGAGTTGGGTATCCCAACTTTCACAAGAAAAACCAGTCAAAGAAATTCCAACAGCATAACTTTACCAATAACCCATGTTCCCTTTTCTCCTCTCAGCCATTTCCTTTATAGATTTTTTCTTAGTGACAACTTGCCATTTGCACATTTTAATTCGTTTCTTTTTTTAATTTAATTTGAAATTATTTACCCCATACACTTGTCACTTGTTCCCTTAGTTGCACTAATAAATCCATAATTTAATTTAATTAAATGTCAATTTCCCTCACCATCCTAAAAGCGCTCATAAAATCACTTCTAGTTGTCCATTTATTCCTTCGATTTTTTTTTTAATGACTGACGCCTTTCTAAAACTAAGTTGTGTTTAAATTAGGAAGGTTTTGTAGTTAAACTAGACTAGATACCTTTCTATGCTTACACATTTATACTTTATTCCTTTCTCAACTAAAATTATAATTTAGTATTTACTTGCACATGTGTATTAATCATTCCTTAGGATTTATTTTTATTTTCGTTGATTCTTAAATTGCTTTATTTCATCCCCTCATCATTTATTTTAAAATGTTTAGTTTTTAGTCTTCTCACTCACTTAGACTTAGGCTTTAGTTAAATATTTATTTGCAAACGCCTAGACCCTTAGGGATTATGCTTAATTAAATTCATTCTTTAGCTAATTAATTAATCAATTAATTAATTAGGAAGGTCCTCAAGATTTTAAGGTTTAACATTCGCTCAAGTTTTCTAGGCCACCTAGATTCATTGACTCATTTTTTTTATACCGTGACGTGGCCTTCAAGACACACTCTGTGTTCCAAGGGTGCCACTTTGCCTTGATTTAAATTTTAATTACACGACGTGCCCTTCAAGATGCACTACGTGCTCCAAGTATGCCACTCATCTTTGATTCAAATTTTAATTATGCAACGTGCCCTTCAAGACGCACTATGTGGTCCAAAGGTGCCACTCGCCTTTGACTGGTTTTGGTAGTTGTCTGAACCTTAGAGTCAATACTCCATTTAGCTGACCTTGTGAGAGACTAAGGTCCTCTAAGGAATAAGGACCCTACCTTCTTGTGCGCCCCTTAGACTCTTTGTGAGATACTGTCTTAGTTTCCCCTCACGGCATCACGGATCTCTCAAACTAGGTAATTGTTAACCTACAATTCAATCCATGACGAGAGTGCTAGTAGGTTGTAGAAGGGTTGTTTCCACACCTCTCCCCAATATCTAGTTGTTGTGCATGGCCCCTTTACTCCTTATATGAGTCTGATTAGCAAGCAACCGTCAGCCTGCATCCATCAATGAAACATTGTAAACGATCCATAAACAACATCATAATATACACGATCATATTTCGCATATGCAGAAATACCCAAACCATATACAGTCCACTCCTTGACTCGATCCAGAGTCCAAGGAGGTCCATTGATTCCATCGACATTCTCAACCTGTCAAGTGTTTTGCACACTTAGTGGAAACTCGTCAATAACATTTGTCAATACATAGATATCAAATAAAATAACATCATAAGAATCCATAAGAGAACAAACAACCATATACTAAAACTGGATCACTTGCACGCCAGTGTCCTCAAAGAATAAGTCAAATCATGTGCGTGCCAGAGTGGGATGTTACACCCAAGGCCATTCATCACCTCTTTTGCAATCCAAGAGAAGCCAAACACCATTGCAACTTTGCAGCTTCTCTAATAGTACTGGTTACGCGAACATGTCTACACAATTTGCTCCAGTATGGACCATTCTTCCTCCATCAGTAACCCATCTTACAAAATGATGCATTTTCCCATTTTGATAAGTTGAACTGTTATTCAAATGCACAACGCTTTGACTACCACAAAACACCTTATCTTGTACTTTTCCAAAATTACCCAATAGATTATTGCATTCTTGCAAGAAATAACCTGAGGTAGGTCTCCTCTTGTCCAAATCTCTTGAATCATAGCCACAAACTAAATCACTACAACCATTCTAGGTGATACTTGTGATTTTTTGCTTCTAAGATACTGAAGCACCCATTTCCATTCTTTTAACCTAGTTTTTCCATGTGTCCACTGACAACACCAACCGCATGCAAAATACTTAAACATTCCCATCGCAATCATTAGCACCCATTTACATGCTCCTCACCTGCTTTTTCCATGTGTCTACTGAAAACACCAACTGCATGTGAAATACTGACCATTTCATCTCATACATCAAACTTCCTACTAGCATATGATACATGAGACATATAGCCATTTTCTTCTTCATTAGTTAGGACATAAACTTGAATAAAACTTGCAATGGAAACCCAAAGGGATTTTATCAATTTCACATTATTCATACCAAATTTCCTGAGTATCTTCACCACACACTTTTGTTGTGATAACCAAAGCTTACCATCTTTCCTGTCTCTATGTATTTCCATGCCCAAGATTTGTTTTGTTGCTCCTAGATCCTTCATATCAAATGTCCTAACCAACTGAGCCAGCTTGTTGATCTCAAACATGTGTGTTCTTACAACATGCATAACATTTAATGCTAAGATAATAAATATACCATAAACACAATGGTTTTAATCACTTCTTTTAAAATTTGTCTCATCATGAAGGAATAAAACATCCTATACCATTGTCTAGTTACCTTAGGCCATACAATGATTCATGAGGGCCATACAATGATTCATGAGTTTGCAAAAAAATATTTTGTTGTGATCCTGAACTAACCTTTATGGTTATTCCATATACATCTCCTTATCCAGAACTCTATGAAAAACAAGTTTAACATCTAGTTGTACTAACTCAATATCAAATAACACAACTAGTGCTAACACAACATGAATAGAAACAAGGTTAACAACTGGTGAGAAACTTTGATGGAAATCAATACCTTCCAAATACCCTTCTACTACCAGTCATGCTTTGTACCTTTCATCTTTTACTATGTTTGATTTTATAAAAGAAGATTCATTAAACAATCCAACTTTGTCCATGATGATTCTGTGGGTAGTAGGATCCCACAAATTGCATCCCTTAACATCATCACCATAACAAAGATCTACCTATTTGATCTGGGTCCTACTTAGAATGATAATAGAAACATAAGCATCACAACCAAATAATTTGATGTTTTAATAATCACCAGATGACCTATTCATACCTCTTCCTGAATCTTCCAATCTTTTTTCAACTAATGGTGACTGATTTACTAGATAACACGACCACCTTTGCCCACAACAATTGCTACAACTTGGCATTACTGAGCATGTCTCTTCGATTCCATCTTCCTTGAAAAACAACGAATATAAACCTACCTCAACCATCTATTTTCAAAATACATGATTGACCTGACAATGTTCTATAAAATTCTAAACACATCAGCCTTTCTATAGACCCACCTTTCTAAATTGAACACATTGCTCCACCTCGAACTTTACATTCAAAAAAACCTTGACCAAAAAATCAACCAAGACGATCCATGTGAACTTTTGTTGCTCACCACCATGTACCTCACAATGGTGTCTCAATGCTCCACCTTAACATGAACATTCCCTTGACCCAATCAGACCAAGTAAGCCTTTACTGCTCACCTCCAAGCCCATTTACAATGGAATTCATCAAGCCTTTTATAGGATTAATTACATGCAATCCATGGACACTATACCACGGGCTACCCAAAAAACATGGACCCGAAAAACCATGTGTTTTGACCTAAAAAACAAATTTGACTCCTTGACTCTTTCACCGAGTCAAGATTAACCCAACATACATGCCCCCCACATATTTAATCTACCTAAATCTATGTGTAGACTTTTCATAGGTGACCCAATAAACAAGGGGCACGCATGCTTATCCAGGTCTTACATTCATATGCCCAGTTATATGCAATCAACAATTTTACAACTCCAAAGTAAATAATATTTTTTTTCTTTCATGGTGACTCCTTCATCACTTCTCTTGTTGTTTCTAACAAATCTTACATTTTAAGTTTCCAAAATTTGAAGTTACTTTTACCATTAAATTTTTTTTTTCAACCTCAAATTTAGCATTTATGTTCTTTGTCATTGGTTCTCTACACACAGGATCCCTCTTCAAATATCAATTTGATTTTTCACTTCAAAAGTCAATTTGATTTTTTTTTCCTTCCAAATATCAATTTAAACTTTTATTTACTTTTTTACTCCAAAAATCAATTTGACTTTTTTTGAAAA
>JASDQU010416627.1:0-10296 GCA_032191745.1 Picea mariana
CAACCATCATTGGGAGGCTCCAAAGGCTTAGGCCCTATAGAAATGGTCAATGCCAATGTCTTGTTCCCTATCATTTCAAGAGGGGGGGGGGGGTTAGGTCCAACTCATGTTGCACTTGCATGATCACACCTATCTTCCAACCCAATGGTAGGGCATAATGTCACATTTGTGAGAACTTGTCTATGTGGGATGTGAGGGGCCAATTGGATCCCGACTCGTGGTATATGGGAGCCCACCCTATAGGTCCAAAAATTGTTGCAGATGGCCCATCTCCATCCTTAACTTTTGCACTTGCATTGTGATCCACAAAGACATGCTAGCACAGGTTAGTGCATCTTCATAACAAGAAAGGTTATTTGATGGTCTTGAATTAAAAGCAACATCATTTGTTTATTCCAAATCAAATATAAAACATCTACTCTAACAAGCATCCAAGTGAACTAGAACTTAATGGTCCAAGGCAAAGGAACACCCAACAAGGTATTTTTCAAAGATAAGACGATGGAGAGATCTTACTAGCATAAATACGTGGCCTAGGCCCATGTAGACTTAGTTAGGAGACAAAAATAGAAGAGATATCAAGAGTTTCTACTTGTCCACGTTATGCACAAACTTTGCATGCCTAGTTAAGACAACCTTCTATCCACTGAAATACCTCCCATAGTTAAGCACCATGCAAAACATTTTGGTTCCAAATACCGTGAATCCAAARTAAGKGATGGTGGTTGTGAGGGGSATTCTCTTTGATCCCAGAGGAAATGTTGAAATAGATTTCACTTGGGGTTTAGGTATCACCTCTAACAATGAGGGATGAGACATTGGATAGGTTACAAGGACTACAATCATTAAAGGACATGGGGTGAATCATGTTACAATAGTTGGAGACTCATCTATCATGATAATGTTTCTCCTTCAACAATTTATTCCCCAAAATACTAACATTAGCCACTTAGTTCAAAGAATTTCTGAAATAGCGATTTTTTTTTAAAACTATCTCCTTCTTCTATGTTTTATTAACTCATAATTTAGATGTGAATTACCTCACTAATATAGGAGTGGAATTGAATGAAGGATGCATTCGAATAAAAGGTGGGGAACCTCATCCCATAACCCTCCCACTATATTAATTCACATTAAGTTTGTGATGGCAATGGTGCATAAGTAGCTAGACATGTAAGCTCAAAAGGATGATGATTTATGTTACCTCCTCCTCCCTTTATTTCAATGTCTAAATTCATTGGTGTCCATGATTATGAAGAACAATAAGGAGTGGTCCCTTCATGTGTGTGGTATTTTTATTCTGGTTATGTGGATTTGGAATGTGTTTCTCCTTCTCTTATTGACCCCCGACTCTTGTAAGTGGGATTGAGGTAGGAGTGCAACTTGCTATCTTGTGAAAGGGTATTGGAGCTGTAATGTCCCCCACCTCTTGATGAAGAGATATTGAGGAGACTCAGTGGCCTAAGCATCCACACTAGGCCATAGTCTCGTACTGAGGGGAAAGGTCAACCAAACTAAGGTTATATTCTTAAGTTGACTTGATGAAAAGGTGAAAAAGAGTTAAAAGATAACTCACTGGAGGAATAGAAGTGTTGGAGGAGTAACCCTAGGGGTTAACGTAACTCAACAGGAAAATAGAAGAAAAGTATAAATAGAAGGTTGGGGCGCACCTATTATTCATTATGGATTTTGGTATTTTGCTTGTTGATGCTCTTGAGCATACAGTTTGGAGGGTTTTGATATTACAAACCCTAGTGAGCAGCTCAGTGGTGAAAGATTCCACTCACCTAGCTCCAAGCTTGGTCTCGGGGATGAAATACTCCACCCACACTATTCTACAACTATCATTTACCTAGGAGGACTAGGAGGGCCGTACCATTTGGATTAGGAGGGTCATACCAACTAGGATTTTCTTGCAGGGGTGCACCAATTGTTGAGGAAGAGTTTGATCCAGCCAAAGGAAGAAGCTTGATAGTTTTCTAGCATTAGGGTTTTGCTTGCAAGCCTCTGTTCATCAGTTTGAGGGCTTCTTGGAGGAGTTATCATGTCCCTATCATTTATTGCAGGTTGGGATGATTTCAGGAGAAAGGGTGCGACTGGGAGATTCAACAATTCTTAGATCTAGAAGGCCATAGGCTAGATCTGATCTTGAGACTTCTCTCAAGTGCTTGTAGATGCCCGATCTATCATTCGAGAGAGTTTCAGACAATTTAGAGGCCCCATTTAGCTAGGTCGTACTCTTGGCCATATTCAAGGTTTCAGGAGGGTCGTACCATCCTAGGGTTTCTGCAGTTTGAGGAGGAAGCTTCAGTGATTGAGCTTCATACTTCAGGAGGAGGCTTCTCTTGTCTTGATCTATCATTGAGGAGAGTTTGGCAACATCAGGAAGTCTATATCTTCAGGAGGGCCGAACCATTGATGTCCTTGTCTTCAGCAGGTTGTACCAGCAGTCATCAAGGCCATACCAGTTGCTTGAGGGGAGGCCAAAACCCTGATCTTGTAGTTGAGCGTTCATCTTCTATTGGTAGCCTTTGGGAGGATTGATTTGTATCTCCGGGAGAATTTTGTATACAACTCCATTATTGTCTTGAAGCCATCTACTTCAGATCTGCTTCTCTATTGTATCAGGTGCTTGCTTTCTTATAATAAAGTTCAGCTATTTGCTTGTGGTTCCTATCTTGTGTAATATTGATGGTATTCATATGATTACAATGATTCTTGTATAAATTTGTGGCTGAATAACTGAATAAACCCTAAGGCCGAAATATTCATGGCCAACCTGCATACACAACAAATAATAATCAAATCAGTGGTTAGTTAGTGATTCCAAGAAAAAAAAATTGGCTTGGGATCATTACAGTGGTATTAGAGGTTGATCCTCCAAACCTGTGGAGGGATTAACACATGCAGAGGTACAGTGGGATCTTTATGGGTAGAAGGAAGAAACAAACTAGTGAAACAGAAGCCGAAATGGATGCGTCAGGAGATGACCGTGAGCCACAAGGCTTGTCCTACTTGGCAGTCGAATTCCATAAGACCCTAAATCTCACAGAAAACAACTTGGTCCATCATTTGCAAGAGAGCCAGGAGAAAAGATGAAGGGAACATGTCAAGATAAATGAGACGTTAAAAAAGGTAGTTGGGACTCTGAAAAAAATTGATGAAAACCAGACGAGGATAACCCAACTATTGATGCAGATGACTCATTAGGGGAAAGACCCTGAGATGTATGGAAACAAGGTGGCTGGTGGATCCCATGGTGAAACTAGATACAATCCAGAGAAAGCTCTCAGTTCTGAGGGAAGCCATGGAGGAGGCACGTCATATGGACAAATGGGTAGCAAGGCTAACCCTAGACCTTACTTGCCCACGTTCACAGATGAACAGGTGCAACAGGAACAGGTGGACGACTTTGTGAAGCAGATGGCACCATGTACTAAGGAGTACTACGGCATGGATATGATCATTCAGAGGCAGATGTCCCTGGATCAATATTGCCAGCTCAAGTCCAGAAATAAGCCCAGGCTGAACCATAGGAGCAATTTTGAGTTTGAACGAAGAGCAGGGAAGATAGAGATCCTGTACTTTGATGGGATGACCAAGATGACAACACAGGCATGGGTGAAAAAGTTGGATACCTATCTACAGCTTAATCCCATGAGGGAGATGGAAGCCATCAAGTTTGCCACCGTGTACTTGGATGGCAAGGCTCATGATTGGTGGTACCATGGACTCACCACACTAGGTCACAGTTAGATAGTGTCCTACACATAGTTCACTTAGAGGCTTATTGATAGATTTGATCAAGGAGATCCAGAGCTACACTTCAGGGAGCTCACACAGCTTAAACAAACAGGTACAACTGAGGCATTCATTGAATAAATTCAGAGGTTGGTAGTGATGGTACATGATATATCACCATCCAAACTCATGATGCTCTTCACTAAAGGATTGATGGAGCCCTTGAAGGGTTGGGTAAAGGCTTTTAAGCCTACCAACCTACAAGATGCTATTTGGAGGACAAGGGATCTAGGACCAACTGTTAGGCTGAAATTTATACCCATACCACCTCTTAACACTAGAGGGAGAGACCAAAGGCCTCCAAAAAATCAGGGAGGATGTGACCCAAGGTGTTTTGACAATGGTCGTGGCAGAGTGGATGAGAACACCAGCAGGGAACTGAGGAGGAAGCAACTTTGCTTCACTTGCAAAGAACCATGGAACCCGACACACAAATGCATGGGCTGTGGTCAAGTGCATTACATAGAGGTCACTTAAGACAATGAAGAAGAGGAGGAGATCGGCCAGATACAAAACATTGAAGCCGAAACCATTGAAATAGTAGAAGAAGAGATCCCAGAACAGGACAGTACGACTGAGGAGAAAACCACCATAGCATCTATCAGCGGAGTGCCCAAATATAACACCTTTCGGATGAGGGGAGTCTTGCAAGGACAAAATTTATCAGTTCTAATTGATGGCAGAGCCTCTCATAACTTCATTGATTCAACATTACTGAAGATGAGGCATATACCCACAGTAGAGTTTGAAGGATTCAAGGTGGAGGTAGTAGGTGGAAGCACTATGCCTTGTGATAGGTACATTCCGGGTATGACACTTACATTAGGTATGGCATGAGCTGGTACATGACGTCTATGTCATGGACCTTCCAGATACCAACATCATCCTTGGAGTTCAGTGGCTCAGTACGTTGGGGCCTATCACCACCAACTACAAAACCATGGAGATGTCATTTATAGAGGAGGGTGGACGAAAGGTAGTCTCCAGGGCATGACAGGGAATGCTGCAAAGGTGGTCACAACCAAGAGGATGGAGGCCATCTTCCAAAGAGATGAGATAGTATATGCAACAGAATGCAGGATTTCAGAACATGTGGATGAGCAGGGTAAGGTTCACTACACCCCAGAGATCCAAGAAATCCTTGACAAGCACCACAAGGTGTTTGGATCGATTCCTCCAGGGGTGCTACCAGACAGGGGGTTTGAGCACATTATTGAGCTAGAGGAAGGAGCTAAAACAGTCATCACTACAGCATATAGGAACCCGAAGAAGTACAAAGATGAAATAGAGAAGGCTATCAAAAAACTTTTGGACATGGGGCACATCAAGCCGAGCACTATCCCTTTTGCTTCTTCAGTAGTGCTAGTTAAGAAGAAAGATGGCACTATGAGGATGTGCATTGACTTCAAGGCCTTGAATAAAAAGACAATAAAAAATAGGTACCCGATACCAAGGATTGACAAGCTGTTAGACGAATTGCATGGAGATGTCTACTTCACGAAGATTGACCTTCGTTCTGGTTATCATCAGATCAAGATGACGGAGGAGGACATCTCAAAAACAACTTTCAGGTGTCATTACGACCATTATGAGTTTTTGGTGATGCCCTTTGGGTTAACCAATGCCCTAGCCATGTTCCAATCCTGTATGAACCATGTGTTCAACAAGCAACTGAGGAAGCACTTGCTGGTATTTTTTGATGACTTGCTCATTTACAGCAAGATGTGGGAGGAACACCTCAGGCATGTGGATCAGATTCTGTCAATCATGGAGAAACAATCATTATACGCTAAGGAGTCCAAATGTGAGTTTGGAATGACAGAGGTGCTTTACTTGGGGCACATCATTGGAGCAAAAGGGGTATAGGTACATCATGAGAAAATAAAAGCCATTATGGAGTGGCCTACTCCTAAAGCACTCACATAATTGAGAGGATTTCTGGGCATATGTAGGTACTACATGAAATTTGTCAAGGGGTTTTCTCAGCTGTGTGCACCCTTGATTGATTTGACTAAGAAAGGAGCTTTCAAATGGAATGAGGAAGCTCAAATGATGATGGACAAAATGAAGAAGGTGATGAGCACATGTCCAGTCCTAGCTCTTCCATATTTCGGCCTACCTTTCACCTTGGAGTGTGATGCCTCGGGAGAAGGGATAGGGGTTGTACTGATGCAGAATAGGCACCCTCTTGCCTATGAGAGACAAAAACTCAGGGGTCTTGAGCTACTCTACAACATTTATGACAAAGAAATGCTGGCTATCATGCATGCACTAGCCAAATTCCGACAATATCTGGTAGGTGCATGGCTTGTGGTCAAATCAGATCATAACAGTCTCAAATACTTATTGGAGCAAAAGGACTTAAATGAGAGACAACAAAAATGGGTAAGCATAATACAGGCCTACGACTTTGACATTGAATTTGTCAAAGGGAAGAACAACGTGGTGGTTGATGCATTATCTAGGAGGCCATCTCTCTTTGCCGTGACAGGTGTATCAGTTGATTGGAAAGACCATTTGGTGATGGAGTATGCAAGGGATCAAATCACTTGTTAGCTATTGGATGGTCAGGTACAAGATGATAATTTCAGGATTATAAATGACCTCTTCTACTACAAGGGCCGAATCTTTTTGGTTTCTGGATCGACCTTCAAGGCCAAGGTATTGTAGGCATGTCATGACTCACTGATGGCAGGACACTAGGGGATCAGTGAGACGTACAGGCAAGTAAGAGAGAGGTTCTCATGGAAGGGCCTCAAGGAGGATGTAATAAAGCATGTAAAGGAGTGTACTACATGCCAGATGAACAAGGATGAGCATACACACCCAACAGGATTACTACAACCCTTACCCATTCCAGAGCACAAGTGGGAAAACATATCCATGGATTTCATCACCGGGTTGCCAAGAACACAAGGGAAGGACTGCATTTTTGTGGTGGTAGACAGGTTGACGAAGTTTGCACGCTTCTTCTCCATAGCCACAGACTTCAGCGCAACATAGGTTGTCAATCTGTTCTTCAGGGAGATTTTTAGGTTGCACAGCCTACCCAAAACCATTGTCAGTGACAGGGATAACAGGTTCATGAGCACCTTTTGGCAAGAGTTGTTCAGACTGGTTGGTACAACCTTGACCCCTAGTACTAGCTATCACCCTCAGAAGGATGGGAAAATCGAGATAGTCAACAAGTGGGTAGAAGGCTACCTCAGGAATTATGTAGCAGGGCAGCATAAGGCGTGGGTTAGATGGTTTCACTTGGGAGAATACTGCTACAACACCACCCAACATGTGTCCATAGGCATGTCTCCATTCATATATTTGTACAACTATGATCCACTATCTTTTGTCGATATTGCTTTCGGTGACAGCAGGGCACCTATGGTACAGGATTGGGTACAACAGAGCCAAGACATTCTCCAGAAGTTGAAGGATCATCTATAGAGAGAACGAAACCAACAGAAGGTCCAAGCAGACAAATGCAGAGTTGAGCGTACTTTTGAGGTCGGTGAGTTAGTCTATCTAAGGCTCCAACCATACAGACAAGATTCTATAAAAAGAAGCGGAGCAGAGAAGCTGCAGCCACGTTTCTTTGGACCCTATAGAGTTAGCAGGAGGATAAGGACCATAGCTTATGAGCTGGAGCTCCCACAGGGCAGCAGGATACACAATGTCTTCCATGTGTCCTGCCTGAAGAGGGCCATTGGCCAACACATCACACCCATCGAGGTACTACCTCCCATGGATGAAGAAGGTCATCTTGTTTTGATTCCGGAAGAGATACTAGAGGTTTGGGAGAAGAGGCTTAGGAAGAGAAGAATTAAAGAGTACTTGATCAGGTGGAAGGATCTACCCATTGAGGATGCCACGTGGGAAAATGAACAAGTGGTGAGAGAAACAGGTTTGGAATTGCTTGAGGACAAGGAATTTCTAGCAGGGGAGACTGTAATGTCCCCCACCTCTTGATGAAGAGGTATTGAGGAGACTCAGTGGCCTAGGCATCCCCACTAGGCCATAGTCTCATACTAAGGGGAAAGGTCAACCAAACTAAGGTTACATTCTTAAGTTGACTTGATGAAAAGGTGAAAAAGAGTTAAAATATAACTGACTGAAGGAATAGAAGCGTTGGAGGAGTAACCCTAGGGGTTAACCTAACTCAATAGGAAAATAGAAGAAAAGCATAAATAAAAGGTTGGGATGCACCTATTATTCATTCTGGATTTTGGTATTTTGCTTGTTGATGCTCTTGAGCATAGAATTTTGAGGGTTTTGATATTACAAACCCTAGTGAGCAACTCAGTGGTGAAAGATTCCACTCACCTAGCTCCAAGCTTGGTCTCGGGGATGAAATACTCCACCCACACCATTCTATAGCTATCATTTACCTAGGAGGACTAGTAGGACCATACCATTTGGATTAGGAGGGATGTACTAGATAGGGTTTTTTGCAGGGGTGCACCAATTGTTGAGGAAGAGTTCGATCCTGCCAAAGGAAGAAGATTGAGAGTTTTCCAACATTATGGTTTTTCTTGCAAGCCCCTGTTCATTAGTTTGAAGGATTCTTGGAAGAGTTATCATGTCCCTATCATTTACTACAGGTTGGGACGATTTTAGGAGGAAGGGTACGACTTGGAGATTCAACAATTCTCAGATATAGAAGGCCATAGGCTAGATCTAATGTTGAGACTTCTCTCAAGTGCTTGTAGATGCCTGATGTATCATCTGGGAGAGTTTCAGACGATTCAGAGGCCCCATTTAGCTAGGCCGTACTCTTGGCCATATTCAGGGTTTCAGGAGGGCCGTACCATCCTAGGGTTTCTGCATTTTGAGGAGGAAGCTTCAGTGATTGAGCTTCATACTTTAGGAGGAAGCTTCTCTTGCCTTGATCTATCATTGAGGAGAGTTTGGCAGCATCAGGAAGTCTATATCTTCAGGAGGGCAGAACCATTGGTGTCCTTGTCTTCAGCAGGCCATACTAGCAGTCATCAGGGCCATACCAGTTGCTATTGTCTTGAAGCCATCTACTTCAGATCTACTTCTCTATTGTATTAGGTGCTTGCTTTCTTATAGTAAAGTTCAACTATTTGCTTGTGGTTCCTATCTTGTGTAATATTGATGGTATTCATTTGATTACAATGATTCTTGTATAAATCTGTGGCTGAATAACTGAATAAACCCCAAGGCCGAAATATTCATGGCCAACCTGCATACACAACAAACAATAATCAAATCAGTGGTTAGTTAGTGATTCCAAGCAAAAAAATTGGCTTGGGATCATTACAAGAGCCTAGTAGAATCATCTTCTAGTTAAAATAGTACTTATCATGGAGGTTTCAGTGGCCCGTTGCAAGAATGGTAGATGTGTGTTGTGTGAATTGATAAAATTAAGTGGCAGGTGAAAATGAAGAGTCTTTGATGTTCAAAAGGAAGTGGTTTATTGACCCCTCAATGAAGCTAATGGCATGATATGTGGGAAGCAATTTTGATGGTGGAAATTCAGGAGTGAGATAAGTATGTTGTGGAGACTATGGATCAACTCATGACTATTTGAAATGGAAAAAGAGCTTAGAGATTTCATGCAGATTCAAACAAATACGTATCTAGAGTTAGACTTGGAGTTGGATTCAATAGTCTCATTGGTTTCTCATGTTGTGAATTTTCTAAACCTTCCCATGAAGGTAACTCAACCTCTCCTCCTTCCTTCACATGGATCTTTGGGACTAAAGGTAAGGGAAATGGTGGTTCAATGCTCTTTCTTCTTGATGCTATAAGTATCTCAGGATAACACTTGCTTCAAGAATCTCCCAAGCATGGAAAAGTACTAGACAAATTTTGTTATGAAGTCCTAGTCGATAGAAAGCGCCCTTCATGGACTAATATTCTAGTTTTTCTTTTTCTATGAATTGTACTACACAATTTTGTAAATTTTGGGTCACTTTTTTAGGTAGTATACCTACAATGTTAGTAAGTTCAAGTCATGGTTAGGTAGTTATAAGGTTTTTGGGAACAAAGACCTTATAATTTTGGTAACATATTGTCGCCACCCCTCTTTATGTTTATATTATAATGTTGGCTGACAAGGCTGCGATTTTTTATTATATAATGATATTTGCTATTGTTTTAAAAAAAACATTGTGAAGTCAAAATAGCCATGTCTTTTGCTTAGAATCTGAGTGTAGGAGCTTGTTTTGTTGCACCTCTAGGAACAACTTTGTATAAATCCAGTTATATCGAGAGCTAGTTTGTAGGTCATGCTTCCCCCCATTTCCAGTCTTTCCACCATTCACGAGTCACTAAAAATCCAAGCTCAAGTATAACATCATCATGAATGAGAGCTTGAATTCACTCTACAACAAATTTATCTATTTTTTCCTGGTTGAATTTCCTTTTAAGTTTGGTCCAAGGAAGTTGGTTTTGTGACATGTGTTAAACAAATTATTAGTAGCATGTTTGGCTTTCCTAAAGAGCCTCAAGGTTGAGAATCAATAACATTTGGCC
>JASDQU010416628.1:0-10296 GCA_032191745.1 Picea mariana
CTCTCAGTTGTCCAACATAGCTCTTGAAGAAAAAAGCAATAAAGAATAAAAGAATAAAAGAATAAAAGGCATGAATGAGCTTGGAAAAAATTGCATCCAGGACAGGTACAACTCACCTTCTACAAAGGCACCCACAGGTAAAGCTTTGCATCCTCTGCCCTCATTGCACCCACCTACTTGGAAATCCTTTGACCACATCACCCACTTACATGGCTTGGATGAGGTCTCTTCCGGAAACTTTCTTCTTCCAGTGGACACTAGCCCAATAGGGTGCCCTGTCATTTTCTCCAAACTTGTATTGCAGGCTTGTGTAATGTCTTTGAGCTTTTGACTGATGTATTAGGGATTTTATGCATGTGTNCCCATGGAGGGCGTAGTTGTTGATGTGCAGGATCATGCCCGATGGATACGTACCATTTTGGACCGATACACATGGGGAGATGATCAATTCAGACCTCCATGGGGCTGAAGAGCCGATCAGATGGATGTTGAGATACCATCAGGCGGCAGAGACAGAACAGAGATGGATCAGGGGTTTTGCGCCAGAGAAGAGGAGGACGTCCCACCAGAGGCACCTTGGTAGGGCTTTACCTAGAGGGATTGGCCCTTTTTCAGAGGAACGTTGGCCTTGGAAGGCCTAGGACGTCACCCATGATGATCATGACGTCATCCAGCCTTATGGACGTCTTGTGAGGCATATTTGGCAGTGTTGGCCCGTGTGGCAGGTTGGAGAAGCCCAAGGAGGGCTAACGTTTTGCTCCAGGATGCTCCATTTGCCCTAGAAGGGGATAACATCTCCCTAAAAGGGGCATGACGTCTCTGTTAGGCTTGATTAGGTTTTAATTTTCAACATTTAATGTAAAACAATATGATATTAGTATTTTGGCCTTGCCATCTTTTTTCATGACCTAAAATGTAAAATTAGGTCATGGTACTGTATAAATGAAGGATTTTCACCTTCATTTTTTCATCATCTCTCACTCACTCATTAGTGAGGTCTGAAATTTGGGCTAGACTAGGGTTATTTGGCTGAAATTGTGAGGCGCACTTGTTGAAGGAATACTTTTTTGGCATATTTTGGCATTTCTCTTGGTGGAAGGTGTTACAACTAGGGTTTGCTATGCTATTTCTTGGTGATGTGTGTGAATTTCTACAAAACTTCTTGATTGAATGGTTGTATTGTTATTTCTTGCATATGTTGTTATAATTTGTTGAATAAACCCTAGGTGACAAGCACACATCATTGGTCCTAGTCTCATGTCCCCGTCAAGAGATTTTTCAGCCATTGTTTGAAGAGGGAAAAAGCCTAGCCATAGCTACACTCTTCTCTTCTCTTCATTTGCTAGCTATTTTACTTTCAAGCTAAGAAGAAGAAGACACATCAGAGCCTAGTTCTTCTACACTTTGATGGGCCGATTTTCTAGGGTTTGCTGGTGAAGCCTTGCCATACCAACACGTTGCCTTGTAAACCCTCTTATCTTAGTCTTAAGCTTTTTTTTTAGAGCTATCCGTCCTTGCCATTGAGTTAAGGAAGGAAGAGAGAGCACCGAGGCCTAGTTCCCCTACACCAAGGTGAGCCTCTCTCCCCTAGGGTTTGTGTCCTTGAGGCCTTGCTATAACAACACCTCAAGGCTTAATCCTCTAATCCTTAGCCTCATTACATTCTTTGATCCTTCAGCCTTGCGTCCTCCCTTTGACTCCATTAACCCTAGGAAACGCACTAATCTAAGACTAAACTTGTGAATGTTATGATCAAAACAACTCTCAAAACTTTGATTGAAACCTTAACTACTAACCCTAGCTTAAAAACTAGCCCTACTAATCTACTGAAGTCGTTATCTCTAGCTATAAACATCATTTGTGTAGCTAACGTTTCTCTTATAAGCAATTGAATGGTGGTTTAAGGGAATTACTTGAATGAAGTGTTGATTGTTACATTGGATGGCACATTTTCTCAGCATTTATTGAAGAAGTGACATTTATCATCATTTCTATTTCATAAACATTGACTTCGTCAATATTTACTTTTCAATTGCTTATATATGTATCAAATAGTCATCATTATATGAAGTACTAACCAAGTGAGAAAGCTTGCATATCAATTTCTTGTTGCTTTGTCTCAGGCAGGTGCATCTCTTTTTTGGGTTATACTTTATTGGTTGTTAGCCGGACTATCTACTCGGTGGTCACTTGTGAGGGGGGAAACTTATCCTTTCCTTGTAATTATTTGCCTTCTCAAACCCCAGGTCACCGAGGACGTCTCCCCTGGGCTTTACCTACCTAAACAGAAAGAACCACCCCATCGAGGTGACATTGGGTGGGTTTGGTTCCAGTTATTCCAGTTTGACTTCTATCCTTCTGTGTTTTATCCTAACTACAAACTGCGCGATAACATTTTGGCACCGCTGTCGAGGAAAACTGAGTCAAACCTTCCTCAAGACGACAACTTTTCGGTAAGCCTTGCCTCTAGAAGCCTTAACCTACAAGCTTACCCGGCGACTCCACTTAGGGTGTTTTCCCTTTATCTTTTGATGATTTCAAGCAAATAATCTGGCGACTCTACAAATAGCTAATGACGACCCGTAGTGGGTGTCAGTGTACACCTTCATCTACTACTAGGACCTCTACAAATCCTGTCACCCCCGTGAATTCTCCCAAATGATCTCATGAAGAACTCTTTGGCCCTTTAGGCTTAGCTAACACCCAAGGGTGGTTACATTATCTACCCAAGAAGGTCGAAACCTAGATACCTAAGTTTTCAGGAGAAAAGGGATCCTATGGCAACTCTCATTGGACCAAGTTTTGTGAAGGGTTTCATTTTCACCAATCCGGACAAGAATACCCTTATGTCTTTTTAAGGCTCTTTGTGAGCTCACTCACTGAAAGTGCCAGAAAATGGATTAACAAACTCCCGAAAGGAAGCATCAAAACCCCTGAAGATCTTGAACAAATCTTTAAGAAAAGTTGGTGTGAAAAGGAAAGCATTGATTCCCTTTACTCACAATATACTGATATTTGCAAGAGTTCCAGCGAGGGCATTAGGGATTTCAATGATAGGTTCAATCTTCTCCTCAAAAAGGTCCGACCTAACTTAAACTCGGAAGAAGCTATCCTCCAACACTACTTGAACTCATTGGAAGGAATTTTGCAGTTTACTCTCAGAGATCGGTCACCCTCAACTCTAGAAGAAGCACAAGATTTTGCTTACCAGATTGAGAGGAACCTTGAATTTGAAGACTACATCTATCAGGTTAATCTCTCGCACAATAACAACCCTTGGGAATCTAGTGACCAGCATATCACAGAAACTGAACCCAAGCTCCCAGGAATCCTTGAAGTAAAACTCATGCCTCCCAAAAGGAAATGGAGCACAGTTTTCTCAAACACCAAGGATGTCTTGAACTTTTCAAGACAACATGAACCATCCGAGGGTTTAGGTATGGCTACTTATAAAAACCTAGTTTAGGTTTAGGTATGGCTACAAATTGGGGTGATTGTCCCAATGATACCTCTGACATCTCTGAAGATTGGGATGATTATTGTATTACACAGGGTGATGGCTATCCAGTGCAGAAAGGAGTTGGTTTCGTTGAATGGGAAGAAAATGTTTTCAGGGACATAGAAGTTCCAAACACCCTGGCTCCTACCAACATTGTGGATGAAAATCCTTGGTGTTTTCAATGCAGTGAAGCACATTGGGAGCATGAATGTCCTTATAACAATAATGGCCATCAACAAGTAAACAATATAGGCCACGTCATGGAATGCCCTCAAATAAATATCACTACTGAGGAACATTAGGAGGGCATGAAAGAAGCAGCGAAGAAAGCTAGAATGGAAATAATAAACAATATGGACCAGGACTCAAGGGAGAAGTTGGAAAAACGAGAACTTCAAGTATATAGGCAAAAGAAATTGGACCAACCTACCTATTTGCCTCGTTGCCTTACTATCCTGAGCACCCGGCAGCTATTTGGCAACAGGAGGAGGAGGTTTAAGGTTCCAACATTTAGTTAGGGGGAGGGCAAATAAAATTTACTTAATCTTTATTAAACAACTCCTAACCACTTAGTCTCCTAGACAATCTTTGTTCTTGGGTATCTTTAGATGATTGCTAAGGAGTCTATATTGCAAGTGCTTTCACTTTCATAAATCTTTCATGCAATTTTGTGGTTCATTTATCTAAATGTTTTATTGAGCATTAAAGTTTCCAAATATTTACATCTTTGTTTTATGCTTTTGTGGTGTGATTCAAGAAGAAGTTGAGTATCCCATTTGGGAGGCATCATCTTCTTGAATCTTGAGTGCTTTAGTGGTTTCCATTGAAAAGCAGTCCAATAGAGTAAGTGCTATTAGGGCATGCTTGGCCTTATGTGATTGATCTTAAACTTTGATATTTCATAAATCTCACACTTTGGCATCTATATCTTGTTTATTTGTATCTTGTGTATATCTTGTATCTTGGTAACATTTCTAATTATTTGTGTAAGTAATTGTATCTTTGTTGTGCAATAATTGTAATCTAATTCTACTTGTAATCTTTTGTAATTGAACCCCCCTCAAAACTTAGTTGACCCCTTGCCCAACATTTAGGCACTAGTCTTAGTTGACTTAGGGAAGGGTTTGCTTGTCATTTAGTTAATCTTGCACTTTGCATTTGCTGCCTTAGCATCATAGGTTAGTTCCCCTTTTGACCTCTAACAAATTAAAACCAACTCATAGAACATAAACGTTAAATCACATCTAATAACTAGGGTCTACCCCCCTTGGCTTCCCTAGGAGTGAGCCTAGAAGGAAGAGGTTCCGGTCAAGGTGACAGTGTGGACTGTGAACCTAGGCATTGTGCCTCCAAGGACACACTAAGTGAGTTGGACTTTGCTCACGTTTGCAAGTGTGTATTAGGACGACAACATAGGATATCAAGTGGTCTTTTATAGAGTCCACTATGATGCTCATGGCATTGACATCATTGTCTTTGAACTTCTCCATAACTGCAACGTTCTGAAGTTCCTTCTCTTTTCCTTCTTCGAACTGTGGTTCCACAATCTTTCCTTTCATGATATCCAACACTTTATTCTTGGCAAGGATGAGGTCAATCCTTGTCTTCCATGCTCTGAAGTTAGAAGCCCCTTCTAACTTGTTTTCTGACTTCATAGAGTAAGTCATAATTGCTTTGACTTGGTCAACCCTTGATTTTGACCAAAAACTCAACCTTGACGTATTAGCTTGCTGAGATTACCAGGAGGTGCGCTAGGCTAGGGCGCACTAGCCTATCCAGAAATTAGGTCAATCTCTTTACTTAAGGTGTCTCAACAAGAGGGTTGGGGTTTCGTTGCTGCAGCAAAAAACTGGCTGCAACTGCAACTACAACAGAGCAAATCCTCCCAATCTATCTTCCAGCGGTTACACTGTACGAAGATAGGGTGGGCCCATAACCTGTTAGAAATAATGGATGTGCTCGTTTAACCATAGACAATATAACAATATTGTCACCCAAACATAGGTTGAAGCCACCCCTGAGCACCTTAACCTTGACAAAGAATGATTCCGGAAGCAAACCAATCTCCAACCAACGCTAATGCACCAAGCAAGATTGATTAGAAAGTCCAACCATAACCAATAGAAAGTCTGAGCCTAAACCGAGAATACAAAATGCAGTAGTTGCAACTGCAGTAGCTGCAGCTGCAACTGCTACCCAGACTTGCGCACTTGCCCAGTTTCTGCAGTGCGCACTTCTTCCCAACTGAAATTTCGACTAGTTGTGAACAAAATGAGGTTTGGCTACTTATATTTACATTGTTTTCCTGAGCTGTCTAGGCCGACTTCTCATTCGTGAGACTAAATACCCAATATTAAGTATTTCCTTGAGCCGACTTCTCTTCTAGGGTTATGTTCAATGCTTTAGGGTTTTCTTCTTGCTTCCCAAAATATTCTATTCTCATCAAGATTACATGTGGAGGTAAATACCTCCCACAGCGACCATAATATCAATAGGAAGATCCATCAAATGGATGTGAAGACCGCATTTCTTAATGGTCTCATACAGGAGGTGTACATTGAGCAGCCATTGGGCTTTCAGGTGCATGGAAGAGAGTCTCATGTATGTAGACTAAAGAAGGCATTGTATGGGCTGAAACAAGCTCTCAGAGCTTGGTATCTAGGATTGATACCTACTTGCAGCAATTGGGTTTCGAGAAGAGTGAGGCGGATCCCAACCAGTACTTCATTTTGGTTGGAGAGGATCCTCTCATCCTTTTGCTATATGTTGATGATATTTTCATTACAAGGGCTAAGAGACTCATTGCTACTAGCAAGGAGAGACTAACTTCAGAGTTTGAGATGAAAGATATTGGACTGATGCATCATTTTTTGGGGTTGGAGGTTTGGCAGGAGCCTGGCACATCTTTCTGGGACAGGGGAAGTATGCTTTTGACATTCTGGGGAGATTCCAGATGGAGGATTGTAGGCCCATGTCCACACCCATGATTACCAATTGGAAGAAGCTCAATGCTTTTGAGTCTCACTTGGTTGATCCCACATTATATCATCAAATGATCGGTTCCTTGATGTATTTGGTCAACACCAGACCAGATATTTGTTTTATTGTCAACACTCTTAGTCAGTTTATGGTGGATCCCAAGAGAGTCAATTGGGTGGCAGCAAAACATGTGCTCAGGTATCTTTGGGGTACGGTGGATTATGGCCTGGGTTATCTGAAGGGATGGAGTTCGATTGATGGGCTATACTAATTCAGATTGGGCAGGATGTGTCAGTGACAAGAAGAGTACTTGAGGATGCTGTTTCGGATTGGGCTCAGCAGTGATGTCTTGGTTTAGTCGGAAGCAGAATTCAATGGCTTTGAGTTCTGCTGAGGCTGAGTATATGGCTGCCAGGCAGGCCAGTTGTGAGGCCATTTGGCTTCACAAGTTGTTAGTGGGATTATTTGGTCTGCAGCTGAGGGCTACTATGATTTACTGTGACAATTAGATTTGTATCAAACTCTCTGAGAATCCAGTTTTTCATGACAGGTCTAAGCACATTGAGATTTGATATCACTTCACTCGGGATTATGTTCAGAGAGGAGCACTTGAGCTACAATATATATCCGCAAATGAGGAGGTTGCGGACATACTCGCAAAAGCTTTTGGGAAAGGCAAGTTTGTATCTTTCAGAGATAAGCTTGGGGTGGTGAGTAACACCTTTCTCGAAAAGAGGAAGTGTTAAAAATAATTAAAAAGTACCTAGGCAAGTGTTTCTCATCACCTAGGCACCTAGGGGGTGGGAAAATGCCTAATGTGAACCCTAGTCATTTAATTCATGGGATATGAATTAAAAGTGACTTTTTGGACGTAGGGAAAGTGGGTGAGTTAAGTGATTTAATCTCCACCATTCATCTTGTCTAATCTCAAACCATGGATCGGATGACCTTTCACCTTCCCTCAATGAGTCGATTAGGGTAAAGAGGCACACCACATTCTTTCAATCTTTTGATAGAGTTTTGAGAGAGGCAAAGGAGAAGTGAGTCAAGAAAGAGAAAGGAGCTATAGAGGTCAGACAGTACCGATTTGGAGTAGGCATACAACATTTGTGGGCACAGAAATAGAGAAAGACACCTGCAGATTTATGAGACTGTGTTGGCCACGATTTCCTAGGCAACCGTACAGCTGTATTTGGAACAGAAATAGAGGATACGAACAACACAATTTTCTAAGTGGTTTTGGCATAAAAGTCAAGGTGTGTGGTTGTTCTAAATTTCTAGAAAATCTCAACAGCATCCTGGCACAAATTTCAAGGTATTTCAGCCTGCAATACTGTGCAGGCCATACATGTTGAGTTCTAGTGTACCAAGGGAAGTGGTCCACTTGTGGTTGTGGGTCTATAACCACAAGAGTGAAATATTTAACCAATTGTGCCTTATACTTTATGTCTAATTTCACTTCAACATTTTCCTAAGTCAAAAGGGTAAAAAGTGACTATTAATTCACTTTGTGGGTGAATTGGGAGACATAAAGTGAACTATGGAAACTTAACCCAAAGTGGGTTTTGAGTTGAAATTATTTTTGAGAGATCTCAACCATGGATTATATATGGTTTGGAGTGATCCTAGCCATTGATCTTTTTAGGTTTCCTTATGATTCCTTAAGAGGGGCACATAGGGAAAAAGGAGGCTCATTCACTCTTTTATTGTCTTGGAGAGCTAGAGGAGAGCAATGGAGATGGGAATGGAAGCAAAGAATGAGGGCAGCAAGGGCGCCTCCCTCCATGGAGGTCTCTAGGAGGCTTTGGCTCCCATTTATTTGTGGTGTTCATACTTGCTTGGAGGAGGGGGCACTATCGGAGGAGGGTGCAAACCTAGTGGGCATGTGTTATACTTCGCAGTTTGTTGGAGAGGTAGCACACAAGAGCAGTTTTGTCTGCAAGGGTTTCTTCCACAAATAATTAAGGAGCAAGGGAGCAAGGCTAGAGTGGGATTGAGCAACTAGTGAGGAGGGCGCACCATGGTTGGGCGCGTTCACCTTCTTGAACCTATATAGCAGCTTGAGAGGAGCTTCCATTGTAACAGGTTCATTTGTTTTATTGTACTTGTTGTATCTCACACTTCTACATCACTTATATAGACTTATATTCCAAACTGGTTTTCCCCGAGGGGGTTTTATCCACGGTCGCGTTGACCAAAAATAATTGTGTCCTAATTTCATGCATGCTAGAGTTTAGAACACCATTTAATAGTTGTAAAGATCTAGAGGTGTGTTATATATTTTGAGGTATGCATGTGCTAACCTATCGGCAACTAAAACTACATGCAAGAGCACCTTAAATGCATATGTAACCATAACAAAACAGCAGAAAAGTTCCTAAACTGTTCGCTGTTATAAAACAGCAGCAAAGAACAATTGGACAGTTGAAACTTAGAGCCAATCTCAGGTCAAAGACAGACCTAGTTGGTAGCCTGTTAGGACCTCTGAAATTCTTCAGTAGACAGTGTGGATTTCTGGTAACAAAAATCCAGGAGCATATTCTGGGAAGTTTTGTGACAGTTCTGGCTCGCACTGAAATCGAGATAAGTCGGTATTAATTGTTGATTTATGTGCTGATGTAAAAGATAACCTTTTTGCTCTGAATAATAAATTCTTCTCTCTCCCACTTGTTTCCCCTTTGGGTTTTCCAAGGTCAGATTTTTAACTGAAAATTTCAGAGTTATCATGCTGTTGTTCATGTCATTTATTTCTGCATTTATTGTTGTTCAGAATCCTCATGTTTCAGTTCTGAGATATGTTTATATGCTGAGAATATGTTGTTGTCATAAAACTGGGTTTTGGGCATTAAACTATGATTAGTCTCAGTGAGACATGAAACTGGGTGGGGTCTGAATATTTTACAAATGATCATTCAATACCTCACCTACCTAGAAATACCACAGCGTGGCACATGTGGGAGACTCTGAAAATGTTATTTCAGAACAAGAACGAAAACTGGAAGATGGTGTTGAGAGAGAAGCTCATCGAGATCAAGAGGACCAATTCAGAAAAAGTGACATCATATCTCACCAGGATTCAACAAGTTCGTGAAGAGCTTGTAGGGAACGATGTAGCGGACATAGATCTAGTGAGGATGACACATAAGGGCTTCTCGGAGCAATGGAAGTTGTTCATCAAAGGATTTGTGCCACGTGAGAAGCTCCCAAATTGAAATAGGTTGTGGGATGACTTCATCTAGGAAGAACTTTGAGATGAAGATCTTTAGCACAAGAATAGGGAGGAGAATGCTCTTGCTAGTCAAATAAATAAGAGCAAAGGGATGAAATACTTGAGTAAAGTAAGATGTTATGCATGCAACAAATTTGGTCATTATGCCAACCAATGTCCAAATAAGAAGAAGGGCAAGAAAGGGAAGCAAGCTAAGATGGTTGCTTCAACCATGTTTGAGGAGGAAATGTTAACTGAGAAGTTCGAGGATGAATTTTTTCTTGTCTCCCACCTTTCAAAGAGCACCATTCGTGAGGATGCTTGGTTCTTAGATAGTGGGGATACCAGACATATCATAGGAGAACAAGAGGTGTTCGAGAGCTTGACTAAATGGGATTTCGATCTGCTTGTGAGGATCGGTGATCAGAGTCAGCATGTGATGAAAGGAGTTGAGACTGTACCATTCAGGATGGAGTCAAGTGGGGTGTTGTTGCGAGTTCAAATTGTGATTTGGGTACCAAAATGCAGGTGCAACATGCTCTCAGTTTCATCGATTGAGCAGACGAGGTTCGAAGTTGTGCTTCAGAAGGGAAAGACACTTCTCCAACCC
>JASDQU010416641.1:0-10296 GCA_032191745.1 Picea mariana
GTTGTGTTTACAAAAGTAAATTAATAAAAAAAATTGTATTAATGTCCACTAGTAGTCAAAATCACAATTAATGGGGCAATGGGAATACATAATCAAAACATTTGGGTAGTAAATGTAAACATGGAAATTGAGAGGTGGTTCTAGTATGTGGAAGTTCCAAAAATTCACAATGAATGAATGACAACTATAATGAGAGTTTTGTTGAGAGTTGTGTTTACAAAAGTAAATTAATAAAAAAAATTGTATTAATGTCCACTAGTAGTCAAAATCACAATTAATGGGGCAATGGGAATACATAATCAGAACATTTGGGTATTAAATGTAAACATGGAAATTGAGAGGTGGTTCTAGTATGTGGAAGTTCCAAAAATTCACAATGAATCACACTATAGAGTCTGTGTTGGTACATATCATAGGCATCAACGTTTGTCATCACGACAAGTAATATCAAATTCAAGACTATAACCATATAAGATCAGCAACAAATGAATAAGTGTTAAACTACAATGGAGAATATGTAAGAGAGAAGAGATAGAAAGACTAAATGATAGATATGTATTATATCGTGTATCAAATTACATAAATTGGTGTTGTCTAGCAAGTTTCATTATTCTCATTAGGAACCATTTACTTAATTTTCCTAATTCATAAATACATTGACATACATGTCATTTATCAAATATGACTCATTACCACTTTATGACATTATTATTTTAGAACATAACATCAATTACTTCTTTGATAAAATAAACATTACAATATCTAAAGCCTCCATTTAATGCTTATTTTCTACATCTTTTGAAATTATCTTTGTTGAGTGTTTTGGTGAAGATGTTTGCTACTTGATCTTGGGCTCTGTAATAAATTAGTGCTATCTTTTTGTTTTGCATTTGTTTTCTAATATAGTGATGTTGAATATTGACATGTTTTGTTTTCGAATGATAAATCAAATTCTTTGCCGGCTTTATGGAACTTTGGTTGTCACAATGTAAAGTCGTAAGCTACATTTGTGGAAGTTTCAAATTACATAAAATTCTATGTAACTAAACTGTGGGACATGTTGCTCCAATGACTTATTTGTATTTTACTTTTGTTGTGGAAAGAGCTACCAAAGGTTGTTTTTTACTTGCCCATGAAATCACTCCATTACTAAGAGTAAAAACATAATCTAGTGTAGATTTTGTTTCATTTATATTGCCTGCACAATCTACATCTGAAAAATCTTTCAACTTGAAGTTATAATTTTTGTCAAGTACAATACCACATTGTGAGGTATCTTTGATACACTCTTCATTGCATTCCAATGTGTCTCCCTGTGAGAGTTTAAAAACCTTGATAATATTCTAAGTGAAAACGTTATATTTGATATAGTTGTGATAAGATAGATCGATTCTCTTACAAGTCGATGATAAATCAATTCATTAACTACCTCAGAGTTACCGTCTTTTGAAAGCTTTAAGTTTACCTCCATTGGTGTCTTGTTGGGATTTCAATTTTCCATCTTTCTCGATCAATAATTCTAAGGGATATTTATCTGTCAAATAAAAATCTTGTTTGTTGTTGTCAAACTTCAATGCTCAAACAATAATTTGATAATCCCAAGTGAGTCATATCAAATGATTTGCAAAGACTACTTCTTTCTTCATGAATCGGGTCATCACTGCTACCAATAATGATCAAGTCATCAGCATATACAACCATAACACTAACTTCAGATTTTCTTTGATATACAATTTAAAATTAAAATCACTTCTCTTACATCTCTTGATGTAAGATACTTATCAATCTTTTCATACTATGCTTGAGGGCTTGTTCTAATCAATTCAAGGCCTTCGCCAACATATTTACCAATTTTTCTTTTCCTTAAATAACAAATCCTTCTTGTTGCTCAATATACAAATCACATTGCAAGAGCTAACAAAATTATTATTGTAATTAATTTTGTAGTGGGAGCAAATGTTTCTTCATAGTCTATACCTTCTTTTTGTACATATTTTTTTGCAACTAACCTGGCTTTGTATATATCAATAGAACCATTTGATTTTAACTTAGTTCGATACACCCATTTACAATGTATTAGTGTCTTACTTGGAGGTAATTTAACTAGCTTCCAAGTGTTGTTTTTATTAAAATATCATATTCTACTTGCATTGCATCTCTTTAATCTTGTTTTTTATTTGTTTCACAAAATAATTTTGTTGATAAGAATGCACAACTTCACTCACCCAAACAATACTTCTCTCTTGAGGTTCTTTGGACCTTGTTCTTCTCTCACCTTGTTGTATCGTATTGGGCTTTTCATTTTAAAGAGTCTCATAAAACCCTTTTGTTCTTTTCTAAGATTGATTGCTATCTTTTTTAGACTCATTGCCATTTTTTCCTTCTAACTCCAACTTTAATTTTTCTTCCTTTTCTTTGTCATCTTCACTATTTCACTTCTTATATGTGACATGAGTTTTAAATTTAGGGTCTTGACCATCACCCTATAAAACTTCAGCTCTCTGTTTGGATGTATGCACATGTGGTGGTCTCTCATAAAAAAATGCATCTCTATTTGTAACAATGTAAAAGACACAAGGGTTTTGTAATGAACATCTCACTCTGAATTCATAATAAGATATATATAATAATAATTGATTGTAAAAATGATGATGCAATTATAAGGATAGGACCTACCTATATATATGCCCTTTATGGTTTTATGAGGAGTCATGACCTTTTATTACATTAGTGTTTAATTTTACTTTTATTTATTATTTTAATGTCCATATATTATATTATTTATTTATTGTGACATTGTCCTTCTCTTAAATTTTGCTTTGTCCTCAAAGCAATGATAAGGAAGGATGTAACTGGAGAAAGTGCTCTGATTCCCATGCAACGTCTTCTTTCGGTAGATTTTTCCATTTAATCAAATATTCTTTGATTACTCGAGAACGTAATCTCTTTTCCTAGGTGACGATAATGGCTTCGGGCTCTAAAATGATTTCTCCTTCCTCATCCAACATATGAAGTATAGTTTGTGCCTTTTGTTGTTGCCCCAAGACTCTCTTTAAACATGATACATGAAAGATGTTGTGGATACGACTTTTATCTAGTAAATCCAACTGGTAAGCTACGTGATTGATTTTTCTATTTATTTGATATGGTCCATACAATTTTGGAACCAATTTATTCTACCCATGTCGTTTAAGGGATAATTGTTTGTAAGGTTGAAGTCTCACAAATATTCAGTCTCCTACTTCAAACTCTCTTTCTGTTCGGTTTTGGTCTGCTTGTTGCTTCATTCGGTTCCTTGCAATTGTTAAGTTTTCTTCGAGTAACTACAGGATTTTCTGATTTTCGTCTAAATGGTCTTTTACTAACTCAACTTTAATGTGGATGGTGGCCAACTCCTTCCATGATGGAGGTTCGTAACCATAAAGAGCTTGGAAATGTGTCATTTTAGCTATGTGTGATAAGTGGAATTATACCACCACTCAGCAAGGTGCAACCATTGAAGCCATTTATTTTGTTTGTCGGAGATAAAACAACGAAGATAGGTTTCTAAACATTTATTGACGACGTATGTTTGACCATCTGTTTGAGGGTGGTAAGCTGAGCTCATATTGAGAGAGATTCTGATCTGTTTGCAAAATTCTCTCCAAAAATTCCCTTTAATTTTGGCGTCTCTATCGCTGACGATAACCTTAGGGAACCCATGTAGTTTGTAAATATTTTTACAGAATATTTCAGCTGTTTGTTTTGTTGAATCTGTTTTCCTTACTCCAATAAAGTGTGCATACTTAGTTAGTCTGTCTACTATTACTAATATTTTATCTTTTCTGTCGGATATGGGTAGTCCTTCAATGAAATCCATTAAAATTTCTTCCAATTTTTGGTTCAGAATGTGTAAAGGGTGGAGTAACCCAAGGGTCGACACATTTTCATTCTTGTTCCTTTGACAAAGATCACATTCTGCTACATAGTTTTGAATATCTACACTCATCCCTTTCCAAAAAAATGATCTTCGTGCATTATAGTATGTTTTGAAAAATCCTACATGACCTGTAGCTGGGCAATCGTGAGATTCTTGAAGAACCTTGGCTTTAAATCTTTAGTTGCTATTTAAGTAGATTCTCCCTTTATACCATAAGATGCCATTTTTCCATTCGAACTTAGGATATTGATTTAAATTGTTGATTATAGAGCAAGTCTTTGGGTTTTTTGCATACTCAGTTCGAATTTCATCCAACCATTATGGGATGGTTATTGATATTGCAAAAATTTGTGTTTCTTCATCTTTTCGTGATAGGGCATCAACCATGATGTTGTCTTTTCCTCTTTTATGTAGAATTTCCATATCAAACATGACAATTTTCTCTATCCACTTTTGTTGTTTGGTTGACAATGTTTTTTGTTGTAATAAGTACTAGACACTGTTATGATCTGTGCGTATCAAGAACTTACTTCCCAATTGATATTGGTGCCATTTTTTTAATGCATGCATGATGGCAAGCATTTCCTTGTTGTAAGTGGATTGTAAGCATGATGTTTGATTTAATTTTGTTCTCTCAAAAGCTTTTGGGTGCCCATCTTGCATCGATATTGCTCCAATTCCAAAACCTGTCGCGTCACACTCGATGATGAAAGGTTTGGAGAAGTCAAGTGTTACTAATACCGGGGTCGTGGACATAATGTTTTTTAAGTTTTCAAAACATTTTTGTGCTTCCACATTCCATTGGAAGGAGTTTTTCTTAAGGAGATTTGTTAGAGGAGCGGTTAAATGAGCATAATTCTTGATGAATCTTCGATAGTATCTCGCTAATCCAAGCAATCCTCTTAACTTGGATATGTTTTTGGGTTTAGGCCATTCTGTGATTGCCCTGATTTTCTTGGGGTCTACCTTGACTCCTTTTTTTGGATATGGTGTGACCAAGGTACTCTACTTCCTCCTTGCCAATTGTACATTTTGACATTTTGGCGTAGAATTGATTTTCCTCCAGAAGAGATAACACTTGTCCCAAATGTTTCATCTGCTCCTCCCATGTTTTACTATACACTAAGATATCATCGAAGAAGACTAAGACATGTTTCCGTAAGTATGGGTGAAATAATTCATTCATTGTCGCTTGGAAAGTGGCGGGGGTATTAGTTGGCCCAAAAGGCATCACCTTGAATTCGTAGTGTCCTTCATGTGTTTGGAAGGCAGTCTTGGCTACAACTTCTAGTCTGACTCTAATTTGATAGTACTGAGATCTTAAATCAAGTTTTGAAAAATATCTTGCTTCGTGAAGTTCATCCAACATTTCATCAATAAAAGGTATGAGAAATTTATTTTTAAATGTTATTTTGTTTAGCCCTCAGTAATCTATGCATAATCTGAAAGATCCATATTTCTTTCGAACTAACGCTATTGGCGCTGCATATGGACTTCGGCTTTTCGTGATGACACCACATTTTAATAGGTCTTGGACTAATCTTTCTATCTCTATTTTTTGGTGATGGGGGTATCTGTACGGTCTAACCTTGACTGGGCTTGATCCTAGTTTAAATTCAATTATTTGTTCAATTCTTCTTTGAGGTGGTAACTCCATGGGAAGGTCTTGAAATACCTTCTTATGTTTTTGAATTAGATCTTGGATGTCTGATGTTCTGGAGTTAGCTTGATCTGATTCCTGTATTTCTATGTTGTGGCATTGGATGAAGTATGTGGTTGCTCCTTTTCGGATCATTTTTTCCATTTGTTCTGACGACAAAACCTGTGTTTGTGGAGGTTGAAAACCATCTAATTTATAACTTTTCCCTTGCCACTTGAATTGGATGAAGTTTTCCTGGTGATTGACTGAGTATGTGCCCAAGGTTTGTAACCATTGGACTCCTAAAACCACATCTACTCTTCCCAGAGGGACGATGTAGAGTTCTGATTCCAAATTGAAATTTTGGATTTGGAGTTTCACCTTATGGCATTTTCTGAGATTTCCATTTTTTTTTTTCCGTCTGCAACCATTACTTTCACATATGGAATTGGATATACAAATAATTTAAGTTTCCTTACAATCTTGATATCGAGGAAATTGTGGGTACTTCCAGTGTCGATTAGTACGATGACATTATCATTTTTTATATGTCCTTTTAATTTGAGAGTTTGTGGTTGGGTAAAGCCTGTGATGGTTGCAAGTGATATTCTTGGTGTGTTGTCTTCTATGAGTTATGATGTGTCATTTTGGAAATTTGCCATTTTTTCATTTATTGATTCTGCTGAGTCTGATTCATCGTCTTTTTCTACTTCACAAGTGTACAATTTTTTTGAGTTATCTTCGATCTGGCACCTATGTCTTGGGTCCCATTTCTCTCCACATTGTTTACATTTTCCTTCTTTTATTCTTTGGGACTCTAAACTTCTTCTTCTATCTTCAAGTAGATTGGGTGGTATGTATTTGTCATTTCTTGTGGTATGAGGTACACTCCTTCTCGAGTAAACTTTGTTGAATCTTGATTGGCCTTCTAGTTTTTATTTTGCGGCTTTTGTCTTGCGTATTTCTATTTCTACCGTAGTAACCTCATGTAATCTTAAATCGTCTTGGATATGTGGTTTGAGACCACCTGTGTAAGACTGGAGTAATTGATCACCATCTAGTCCAAATACTCAGGTGGTGAGAGCTTCCCATTGATGTGTAAATTCATCTATGCTGCCTTTTTGTTGAAAAAAAATCATTTTCCGAGATGCCCCGAAATCTTAAAAAAAAATCATTTTTGAAAGAATTCCAATTACATCACTGAATTCTTCCTTTCCACGATAGATACCAATTGTATGCAGTGCCTTCAAGGTACATGGACATGGATGCATATTTGACCTTTTCTTCATCTGTTGTAATATTATATATATGGAAATATTCTTCAGTTTTGTTAAACCAAGCCACACATTGGTTGTTGCCTCCATTGTATTTTGATAGTTCAATTTTGGCTTTGGGAGGATAACTTATTAAGGGTTGATGTTGTGATATAGGTTGGGAATTTGAATTGCAGGGAGGTGGCGACGACAGTGGTGCTGGGGGTGATGTTTTAATGTGCTCGAGTCACTTGGTTATGGGGGTGATGTGTTAGATGTGCTTGAGTCACTTGGTTGTGGTTGGGTGGGTTGTTGGTGCCCTTATCTTTTTATTGCATTTAAAATATCATTAATCTTTTCTTCCTGATGTTGTGTTATCACAACCAGAATTTGTTGCAAATCGTCATTTATTTCTCGTTTAAAATTTTCCAAACCTCGTTGTAGGTTAACCCTGAGTTCTTGAAAAATATCGTCTTTAAGATCTTGTTTTAGATTGTCCAAGCCTTTTGTAATACGATTCCGACTTCCGTTGAAATTTTTTCTTTAAGATTATGGGTCAACTCTTGTTTGAGTGCTTCATCGTTGAGCCTCATTTCTTCTAGTAAGTCATCATGAGTTTTTTGTATTGAATTTTCAAATGATTTTCTAATGCTTTTACACTCCTGGTCTATTTTTCCCACTTGAGTTTTTAATTCAGACATCCTTCTGGTGTTTGGGGGCGAGTATTTTTCTGTAATTTTGATCTTGCTTGGGATATCCCCTTTTTAATTATTTGAAAATAATTGCCTATAATTTATGGTAGAGGGATGTGAGCCGAGATGTGGAGAGTGGAGGTGTATGGTGGGTGGATGATGAAAGGAATGGTGAATGGGAGGGGGACGATGTGGGAGTGAGGTGGACGCAGACTGTGGAAGAGTGGGGGGGAAACGGGTTGTGGGAGACATGACTGTGGAATGGTGGGTGAGATGTGGGATGGTGTGTGAGAGTGGGATGGAGAGTGAGAAGGATTGAGAAGGGGAGTGGGAAGGAGTGGGAAGGGGAGTGATTGTGATACGGTTGGTGGGGAGGGAGGGGGCAGCNGGAGAGAGGGGGGTGCGTGGGAAGGGGAGTGGAGAGAGGTTGATGCATGGGAGTGGAGAGAATGCAATTTTAGACTGCGGGTGAGGGGAAAAAACATGGGGGTACGGGGAATGATTGTGATATGGGGGAGCGAGCAACTCTGATACCAATGTAAAAGACACAAAGGTTTCATAATGAAAAACTCACTCTGAATTCATAATAAGAGATATATAATAATAATTGATTGTAAAAATTATGATGAAATTACAAGGATAGGGCTTGCCTATATATATGTCCTTTATGGTTTTATGAAGAGTCATGAATTTTAGTCATGACTTTTTATTACATCAATGTTTAATTTTACTTTTATTTATTATTTTAATGTCTATATATTATATTATTTATTTATTGTGACAAACAACCTTTTTTTTTTACTGGATCACATAACTTGTATGTGTTTGAATCAATGCTATACCTAATAAATATGCATTTCCTACATTTTTCTTTCAATTTATGTCCATATGTATCTGAAACATGTGCATAGGTCAAACAATCAAAAACTTTGATTGCTTTTTTAAACTCTAATTTCTTTCTTGACCAAGCTTCAAAAGGAGTCTTACCACAAACTACATTTGTTGGACTTAGATTCAATAAAAATATTGTTGTGTGAACTGCTTCAACCCAAAAATGAACACTGAGATGACTCCCTTTCAACATGCACGTAGCCATCTCCATAATTGATTGATTATTCCTTCTTGTTACCCCAACTTCTTGTGGTGTTTGACAACATAGGTTTTTCTTTGAATATGATGATGATAGAAAAATTCACAAAATGCATGTGATTCGTACTCACCTCCTCTATCTCTTTTTAACACCTTAATGGGTTGACCACTTTCATTTTCAACCATAGCCTTGAATTGCTTAAAAATTGAAAAAACAACATATTTGAACTTCAAAAACTAGACCCATGTTTTTCTTGAAAAATCATCAATAAATGTTACAAAGTACTTAGCACCTCCAAGGGATTGGGTTCATTGGATCACAAACATCATTATGTAGTACCTGAGTTTCTCTAGTATTGTTGTTATCAAATTTGAAATGATGTTGCTTCTTTGCTAGATAGGCTTTACATACACCTTTATCTTTCTCCATGTTAGGCTACCCATTCACCAAATTATGTTTATGAAGCAATTTTAAATAAAAGTAATTAAGATGCCCATATCTTTCATAGCCATAGTTGATATTTTAATGTAGAACATGTTAAAAAAGCTTCATGTTGCTTTGAAATACCATCAAACCTATACATATCATTACATTGCAATCCTCTAGTGATGTTGTTGTTATTATCTTTAATCAAACACCGTTCCTTTTAAAAAACAATAATATAATTCTCATTGATAATTTTACTAATAAAAAGTAAGTTGTTCCTTTTAAAAAACAATAATATAATTCATAGTTAATATTTTAATGTAGAACATGTTAAAAAAGCTTTATGTTGCTTTGAAATACCATCAAACCTATACATATCATTACATTGCAATCTTCTAGTGATGTTGTTGTTATTATCTTTAATCAAACATTGTTCCTTTTAAAAAACAATAATATAATTCTCATTGGTAATTTTACTAATAGAAAGTAAGTTGTTCCTTTTAAAAAACAATAATATAATTCTCATTGGTAATTTTACTAATAGAAAGTAAGTTGGGTTTTAAACTAGGAACATACAAGCATTCTACATATTTTTGATGCAAACGACTGAAAGTTTGATAGGTACTTCTCCTTGTCCCTGTACTTCATGAACACTATCATCACCAAGAATAATGATCTCGTTATCATGGGGAGCAAGTATGGAAACAATTTCTTGCTTACTAGTGATATGTTGATATGTTTGATGGCTCCTAAACCAATGTACCAGACACATTAAGAAGTAGAGATGTTATTTTGAGAAGCCATACATATGTAATTAATCACAACTTCATTTTGTGAAACCACTATACTACTTTCTACAAAATATGAAATTGATACCTTCCCCCTCTATGATATCCCCTCGCTTTATTTTGATAAGCCTCATGTCTTTACTTGAGGTAAGACTCTTTCTCATTATGATTTTTCTTACTACAATAATTGCAATGCTTAGAACTCTGAGAAATATTTGTCTGATTTGAATAACTTGGCCTCCCATTTTGATGCCAACTATATATTCCGTTTCGACAACCTCTATCACGACCTCTTCCTTTGTGTCTTCTTGTAAGATCTCTGTATGGTTTTGCAAGTTCATTTTTCTTGAGTCGCTACTCTTACTGGAGTAGTAAGCCTACAACTCCTTCAAATCTAGGAACTTGATTTCAAGAAGATACACATAATGAAGTTACAAAATTATGATATGCATTAGGTAGGATATTAAACATACTGATTATGAATTCATT
>JASDQU010416643.1:0-10421 GCA_032191745.1 Picea mariana
AAATTGAGGAAGATGCATCCTAATTTGGAACCCACTATTAAAAAAGAACTAAACAAATTACTAACTACAAATATAATTTTCCCAGTTAGGCAGACGCAATAGGTGTTTAATCTAGTCCCTATAAGGAAGAAAACTAGTGAAATTCGACTCTGTGTCGATTTTCAGAACTTAAATCGAACATTTGATAAAGACAACTACCTTGTTCCTCCAATGGAACAAATCCTACAACAAGTGTATGGTTCCAAAAGACTATCCTTGCTAGATGGTTTTTCAGGATGCAACCAGGTCCTCATGTCCTCCTCAAATCAGCTTAAAACCACCTTTCGCACCCCATGGGGCACTTATGCCTATAGGAAAATGCCTTTTGGACTTATAAATGTCAGTGCCACTTTTCAGATAGAACTGGATATTTATTTTCGTGGACTCATTAACCAGTCAGTCGTGGTCTACCTTGATGATGTCACGTTCTTCTCTAAAAACAAGAAAGATCACTTGTCTCACCTCAGGGTTCTCCTGGAAAGATGCCGCAAGTTCGACATATCTCTCAACCCTAAGAAATCGGTCTTTGCAGTGGAGCAAGGTAAACTGCTTGAGTTTATAGTGTCTAAGGATGGAATGATTATTGACCCTAAAAGAAGCCAAGCTATTGCTAAAATCCCCCCTCCCAAAAAATCCATGCAGTCCTTTTTGGGCAAGATTAATTTCGTCAGAAGGTTTGTCCCAAGTTTCTCGGAAATGGTAAGACCATTACATAATTTAATTAAAAATTATGTTTTGTATCATTGGGGACCACAAGAAAGTCAGGATTTCGACTCAATTATGAAAGCAATAATAGAATCCCCTTCCTTGATGAGTCCCAATTTTTCTCAGGATTTCACTCTTTACACCTTTGTTTCCGACCGATCTTATGATGTTGTACTTACAAAGAAAAATTTTGAAAGCAATGAAATACCCATTGCCTTCATGAGCTCAGATTTTAAAGGAGAAGAGATTAATTATCCAACAATAGATCAACAAACATATGTTATTTTCAAAGCAGTGAAACACTTCTGGTCTTACCTTTTGAAATCTAGAACCAAGGTTATTGTTCCTTATCCTGTTGTGAGAAACTTGTTAGTACAAAAAGAGCTGGGTGAGAAAAGGGAAAATTGGATGACTTTGTTATAGGAATATGACCTTGAAATAACTCCTGCACAAATTATTAGAGGTCAAGGCCTGTGTAAACTAGTGGTAGATTCAGTTGAAGAACAAGAAAGTCAAATGAACACCTCAACTGTAAATCAACACAACCAAAAACAGATCAGTTGTGCACAAGTTGCACCCAATTCTTGGTATGAGAACATTAGATTTTATTTGACACATGGATCTGCTCCCCGCAATCTTGATCCTAAAAACAGAAGAGCACTTAGGCTTAAATCTGCATCTTTCCAGTTAATAAATGATGTATTGTTTCGAAAGAACTTTGATGGTGTTCTTATGCATTGTTTAGAGAAAGAAGAGTCAAAATAAGTACTATCTGAACTTCATGCACGTGAAGTCGATGGTCACTTAGGTGGAGATACCACTACCCACAAAGTGCTAAGAGCTGGGTACTATTGATCTAGCTTGTTTAAAGATGCACATGCACTGTGTCGTAAATGAATAATCTTCCAAAAGGCTGTAGGACGGGTGAAAAAGAAAGCATTCCCTTTGCAACCTGTCACTGTAGATGCCCCTTTTCAACAATGGGGCCTTGACATCATAATACCAATTAATCCCTCTTCTTCGCAGCATCACAAGTATATCCTTACAACAACGGATTATTTTACTAGATGGCCTGAAGCTGTACCTTTAAAAGTGGTGAACACAAATTAGGTAGTATCTTTCCTGAATTCTCATATCATCACTCGATTCAGAATTCCCGAATGTCTGGTTTTTTATAATTCCTCTTAATTTTCATCCCTTGATATGAACATTTTTTCTCTGGAAAAAGGGATTAAACTAAAGTATTCTGAAAGCTTCTACCCTCAAGGAAATGGCCTAGTAGAATCAACAAACAAAAATTTAATCAAGATTATTAAAAGAACAGTCTCAGAAAATCACAAGAACTATCACAATGCACTGTATAATGCACTTTGGGCTGATAGGGTAACCCCAAAAGCCTCTATTGTCAATTTCCCTTTCTTCCTCGTTTATGGAAGAGAAGCAATTCTCCCTCTGCATGTTTTACTTCCTTCTCTGCAATTGTCGTAGAAATTTCAAGAAGAGGAGTGACCTCCTCTAGAAAATCGAATAAATGCCTTATTAAAACTAAGGAAGTGAGAACACAAGCAAAGAAGAAACTGGATCAGCATCAAAAAATTGTAAAAAGTTGGTTTGATTCAAATTCTTCTTCATATAGGAATTTTGATGTCGGAGAGTTGGTTATCAAGTGGGACAAAGATCATGAGGGAAAGGGGGAACACACCAAGTTCCAAAATCTATGGTTGGGACAATTTGTAATTTCTGAAAAATTGGGTCCCATCTCTTTCCGTCTGCATAATTTGGAGGGACAACCAGACACTTTCCCAGTGAATGGCCAGGCTCTCAAGAGGTATTTCACCTAATGATTTATGTTCCGCTCTTTTGTAAATATTTTTTAGTTTTCTTTTCTGTTTTTTATTTTGGTTCTTTTCATTTTGCTTGGTTTTGATGTGTTTTCTGAATAATTATGTCTAAGTCACCATATCATTTGTGGAAGGGGAATCATAATTTTCATTCATTAGAAACATTTGATTACTTTCCAAGCACCTTATCAAGTGGGACAAAGATCATGAGGGAAAGGGGGAACACACCAAGTTCCAAAATCTATGGTTGGGACAATTTGTAATTTCTAAAAAATTGGGTCCCATCTCTTTCCGTCTGCATAATTTGGAGGGACAACCAGACACTTTCCCAGTGAATGGCCAGGCTCTCAAGAGGTATTTCACCTAATGATTTATGTTCCGCTCTTTTGTAAATATTTTTTAGTTTTCTTTTCTGTTTTTTATTTTGGTTCTTTTCATTTTGCTTGGTTTTGATGTGTTTTCTGAATAATTATGTCTAAGTCACCATATCATTTGTGGAAGGGGAATCATAATTTTCATTCATTAGAAACATTTGATTACTTTCCAAGCACCTGAGAAGTAAGTGCTAAAACTCAGATCAACAGAAGTGGTTTTCTGTTCAAATCAATGTTTCTGGTTTCTCATTGAAATTACAAGTAGACATGATTGTCATTAATAAACTTCTAACGATGTCCCTGTTTTGAGAAAAACAACTCAATTGTACCTTCCCATCATCGAGATGATTTCCTAAATGAAATATAAGTGTCCAAATCATAATGAAGGTCATCAAAACAAAAGAATAATTGGTAAAAGATCAAATTTTTCATTCCAAGCTACAAGATTTTTAGTATCACCCCGCCCTCTTGAATATTATTAAGTTTTGAAAAATATAAACAAATTCTAGAGGGTTGAAAGAATGGTAATGTGTGGGAAGTGTATGTAAACCCATCAGGACACTGAACAAGTCTACTGGCATCAGGTAAATGTGTGTATGATACCAAGGCAACTTCGTCGGGGTACTGAACAAGCCTACTGGCAGCGAAGCGATGCCGGGTTATAGGAAGACCCTCAAGTCTATTTTCAATTTTATCAAAGAAAACATATGGATCATATCATAAATGGATGACTCTTGGAAAGGATAGAGGTACTAGAGTGGGTCAAATGACATCCCTCTCGAGGCTATGGATGCCTGCTGGAAGCAGTGGCCCTATCAACAATATCAAAGTCAACTGCATAAACAATCACTACACTCGTAATCTAATCCAGACACCAGATGAAATTATTTTAGAAAAGAATACATCTGATGCTAAATTGCGTTATTTTCTGAGTTATAATCAGTATGCTTGACCTGTTGTTAACTATTTTAGAAAAAATCATTTGATCTGATTCACCCTAACATGAATTTTCTGGTGATGCAGAGATAACCTCTTCACCCAGTACGTTGCCATTATTGGCAGCCACACATGATTTTCGATACTTATCATGATCGAAAGGGACTATACCTTTTTGTAGATTCCATCACCTTCTATTTGTAAATGTTTATGTTTTTGAGTTTCGAGGCGATGATTGGATTAAGTTTACCTTATTGAGTTTTTTTGTTTTCTTTTTCGTTTGTTTTATTTTTAATTCATGACTTTGAGCATGAATTTAAACATAAAACTTGGCTTGTTTTCATAATCTTTTACCTTAGAAATACCTTTTTTAAAATTCACCCATATATGATTAAAATTCAAATCTTATGAAATGGATGATTAATCCACTATTGAAATCTTTGTGTATTATGGTTATTATGAATTCATTGGTCCTATATTTCATTGTGGAAATGTTTGAATGCACAAGAAATTTGATTAATTGTTGATATTTTCCTCATGAGTTCAATTTTCATATCAGCATTCATGCAAATTAGTATAGGCATGATGTACTTGCATCTTTGTTTCACCTTGTTGGCCCGGAACATTATTGAGACCATTCATTATGCGCATAGGGTTTTGTACTCTATAGGATTTGGCACTCATTGTGACAAATAGTTTGGAGTCTTACGAACCTTCTGGTTTTTGTTTTCTCCAATTCTCCTGTCTGAGTTATGATAGCCCCCAGACTCTTCGATTTTTGTGCTATTACATCTCTCTTAAACCTGTCTCTGTTGCTCATCCATTGGAAACCTAAGCCTATCCCTTCTAATATATGTTGCATCCTTTTCACAGTGGTAATGGCACCCATGGTTCGTATCGAGCTGAATGGATGCCAAGCTTTACTATCCCATGATAAGGCAATTGACAACCTGAAGGCTCATGGGTGGGATGTGTTCTTCAAGAAGTTAGAAGGCTATAATCTCTAGGTTGCAAAAGATTTTGCACAAACGTTTGATGACTTTAGAGCCAATATTAGGGATATACAGTTGGAATTAACCGAGGATTTCATGAGCAAGGTGATAGGACTCCCATTAAAATGTGAGAGATGGTTTAAGAATGCTAAGTTAGAATATGTCCCATGGATTTTATTCATGGCTTCCTGTGAAACCACTTGCTATACAAAAGGTATTCCTATCGCTCTATCAAAACCTAGATGGCATAGTCTCCTTTTAATTCTGAACAAGTTTGTTACATCTGAAGGCCGATATGGGATAATTTTTCTGTACCACAGTTGTCTTCTTATGAATTTCATAGGTTTTGAGTTGGATATGCCTTTTAACCTGTTGATGAGTCTTTACAAATTGTCTAAGCGCTATAAGCGATAGGGTATCAATTCGAGTACATTTCACCATGGAATCGTTAAAATCTTGTTGGTTTATCACTTGTCGAAAATCGGTGACAATTGGGAGACCCTTTTGATCAAAAATGGCTTCACCTAGGCCGACGCTATAGTTAACCCTCTTTTAATTATAAACCCTAATTCAGATAGACTAGTAACTGAAATCTAGGTCGTTAATTCAATTGATGGCCCTGGATTTATTGAATCAGTCTCTATTGTTTATGAAACCCCTATGGATAAAGAATTACCATGTAGGTTTTCACCTAGAATATCTCTGGAACAAGTAATTTCCAAATTAAAAGAAAAGGATCATCTTGTTCCTATGAACGATTCTAGTTTAAATGTTAATGATAAACCTATTGTGAAGAATTTTCGTAAGGGAAAGAAACCATAGAGCACGGATTTAAGTTTCAAGAATAATAATGTTGGTCGTTTGATTTCTAGAAAACTAATAAATCGAAAGAGTAACCATTTGAGCTTGATCAATCCGATTGAGATCGATGATCAATGTTCAGATCATGAGATAGATGATTTCTTGGGTCGTGAAGACCCAAAAAATCAGTGTTCCAGGAGAGAGGTTATTACCCATGATGAGCAGTATGATTTCGTGACCAATTTACCCCCGTGTCTTAAGGGTAAAGAAGTATTTTCGGGTATCGGTCACAACTTGGAACAAACCACATGTAAAAATGAAGCACCCCTTGTCGACTGTGATCCACTTCGATCTTCCATTACCTCGGTGCACTGTGATAGTTGTCTTGATTGGATAGAGTGTTACTATACCAATGTTCCTCTCTTACAGGCTCCAGTTAAATGCTTGGCTGCTCAGAATGCTTTGTTGGAACAAGAGAACCTTTYCCTGAAGGCACACACAGAGAGGGAGAATAAAYGATTCAAAAGGGTCAGGAATATAATCATYAAGAACRCAACTAGTTTCAAGGAAATTATAAATTCYGAACTGTCAGATCCCTATTTGGCTAATTTTTAATGGTAAAACGATTTTGTTTTGATTTCATTCAATTCTGTTATGAAAACATGAAATAAGTAGATTTAATTTTTGATTTCATTTGTTAAAAATAAGACTAGCTACAAAATCTATGATTCTGTATCCAGTCTCTTTTGAATAATAATTAGCAATTGTTTTTTTGAATATCAAATCAGTTTTTTCTATTTACAGGAAATGGAAGATTATACTGTTGATTGCATGGAACAAACACTTTGAATCATACGTTCAAATATTAAGTAGTTCCTGTTTTTTTTTATGTTTATAAAACTTTGGCTTATTTAGACAAAACCAACTCATGCATGAGTGGCTACTATTTTCACTATTTTTGTAATATTATCCAATTTTTTTGGATTCAACTCTATCTTGTTTGATATGAGCATTTGAAACCTGGACTAGTTTAAATACTGTTCACTCTTGGTAGTGAAGGGACCTTGGATTTTGGGACACAATTATGGACATGTAACTTTCAAGACTGTATGGACAAGTTGCTCACTCCTCGACTTTAGACCAGCGTGGTGCTTACCCATTGTGTTTTTCCTTCTATATTATGGAATGCTATTACGTTTACCATAGCTTTAGTCTTATGATCGTATGATACTTCATATTATTCAACACTTTAATTATGTCTGTAATTTTATGTTCATATATTACATCTATGATCATTATTTCATTTAAATATCATTGATTTATGCTTGATGTTAAATGATGTATTACATGAATGCTTAATATTAAATTTATTTCACTATAAGTGTTCATCATTGCAAGATCACCAGAGCTGTGTGTTTATTACTCTGCTCTTATGTTCCTGCTCCGAAAATACCTTTGAGTTTGCTTCTGGGAATGTTAGTACCATCTTGTTACAGGTTTTCCTCATAGGCAGGATAGCTAGGATTTTGAATTGCACAGAGATATAACTCATTAGGTGATTAACCACAGGTTAGTTTACTTGTATTCTAGTTATTTTGTTATTTTATTTATCAATGAAATAAGAATAGTTTAAATTGGCTTTGACTATTATTCTGTTCTTATTTCAATTGTGTTTGATTAGAATTATTTACTTCTTTAGATTTTAAATATAAAAATATAAAATGTATGTGATTTCTTTATCTACTTCATAAGCAATTTCCAAAAAACAATGATTTCGCAAGACATCTAGCAAAACTTGAAAATTTTATATACATTGTTCAAAACCATATGCACATAGCCATACTTCTATTTTTAAYGTTTGTAAATTATCAAACTTACATACTTAGTATCATAGCTTTATAGGTTAGTTTCATTTCTTTMTAGGAATTTAGTTGGCCAATGGAGCCATTAAACCYGTCAGATCATTTCATTCCAAACGGCTTGGGTTATTTAGACAACCCCGGTCTGGATTTGACCTTCCAGTTGACGGTGTGTCATTTACGCCCATCAACAAGTCTTCACTAGCTTACTCACAAACAAGATACAATCATATTCTTAGMAAAAKATTAACATGTATTCACGTAAGAAAAATATAGAAATATAGACAAAAATGGAAATCTAACCATCATATATCCTTTTCCATTTAGTATCAAAATGAAATAGTTCTTTGTACTACAATGTMTTCTCAAAAGTGGTCAATGGTTCTCAACAAATCAACCTTTAATTTTGTCAATTAKATCTCTTTTTAAACACCACAATTATTTTCTAGAGATCCTACTTTCTAGATTATAGTTTAGATAAGATCCTATCTTCTAGCTAACATTTAGGAGATATATCCTCTCATACGAATAATTTGAATCTCTACAACCTAGTCTTCAGATAATTAATCTCGAATATAGGCTAGTTTTTTATCTGATGAGATATTCAGATCTCACAAAGTAAGGAGTAAATATGATGTTGAGTTGGTTCTCCAAGATGACCTGAAGAATAGAAACTCCTACTTGTGATGAGAAAAATCTTTACCTATTCAGAAATACCCTGTCACTATGTAGCTTATAATAACATTTTCAAAATATTAGCATAGGTATTTTTGTATTAATCAAAAAGTAAAAAATTATAGGATTCCTTGGATTTGAAACCTTCACTATATGATAGTGGAAGAACCTTTGGTCTTCCTTTGTTTCAACTTAGTCCTCAAAACCAAATTATGCCAATACAATTTGATGTTTTCCTCTCTTACCTCTTTGAGAAAGGCTTGTTGATCCTTCTTCATTTTCAGTTTCTGAAACTTTTCTTGTTTCTTAGAATTCCACTATTCTATCATACACTTTTCTTGCTTCAACTACATGATTATGTTTTGAAATTCTCTTACCCTGTCTTTTTCATCTCTAATTTCCATTCTAAATTTTGGATGTTCTTCAACTAGAGTAGGTCGATTCGGATCAATAAAAAACTTGGTCTTTTTTACTTTGAATTCATGCTTATGATATTTTGAAGATGAACCACCAGTAATCTCTTCATCTTCAACACTTTTTTACATTTTCATCTCTTGAAAATATTGTAGCTCCTTTGTCTCTGGAAAATAATCAAATTCTAGTTTGATCTCAGCATCCACTAGATTGTCTTCGAGATTTGTCGAATGGCCCTTTTTCATAGAAGGGTTGGATAAAGCTTTAGTGTTTAAACTAAGATTTTTGGATGCTCTAGTTGCATGCTTCATTAGGTGTTCTGCTATTTGTTTACCATTCTCATATTTTCTATGTTTTTTTCACATGTTCATTATAATATTCATCTTCAAGCTCCAATTTATCCTTTTTCAACTTGTGTGAAGAAGTTACTGGTGACTACCCCTTTTCCTCCTCTATACTTTCCATTGTATCATCATCAATGACAATCACATTTTCTTTATTAATAGAAGGATTGAATAGGCCTTTTGAATTCAATCTTAGCTTATTTTTTACCCTGGTTTTAGATCTGTTAGGATAATTCACCACTCGTTTATTATTTCCTTTCTTAATTTATTACGTTTACCCTCTGCAACATGTTCATCATGATTATGTATGGATTGATTAGACTTCTTATTTGTTAATCCTTTGACATGGATCCCTTTTCAGTCTACATGCTCATCTTTTGGAATAAGGAGCTCATCCTCAGTTTGAAATTCTAATTCTGACTCTGTTTTTTGTTTCTTTTTCTGTGTTCTGGTGATCTTGGCTACAAGGAAAACTTTATTCAAATCCTCTATCTCCTGCTGTAACTTGTTGGCTATCGGAGGTCACTCCTAGATTGCTAGCAGGAGCAGAGCCCGACGCCCATCAGTTTTAATGTCACAATTTGTTTAAAGGGTGACCAAATGGAGAAAAACTCAAAACAGCACAATCTCAACTCAGAAACTAGACCACGCATGCATGAACGAGTGAGGTCTTGATAAACTTCAAACAGTGAGTTGTAGTAAAGGGTGAGCAGGTGGAAGACTTATGCAAGAAGGGTGCAAAGGTCTATAATAAACATCAGGTTCGTCATAGACTGGAGAAGAATGTATTCAAACACAAAACCCTTTTACATTCAAACACAGAGAACCAGAGAGTACATAAATGCCAGGAAAAATCCTTTATCATAACACAAATGCAGCAATCCACGCGAATCATTCGACTGTGAATACTCCGGCATGAGATGAAACAAATATGTAAAAAGAAGAACTGTTTGTCATAAACCAAGAAGTCTCAAACACAGAGGCATAACCAGGAAATCGGAATGTCACTGAAACTTTACAGTCGGGAGCTTAGCTCTACCATCGATAGATACAAAAATGGAAAAAATGCCTACATATACTCAAAACAACAACAACAAAAAGATCGAGACGTAGCATTGAAAGCTTTGTGTCTGCATGGCTTCTGACAACATGGAGCTGCAATCTTTGAATGGTTGTGCAACTTATGGCAGATGCGATCAGTCTTCTGACAGTTTATTTGACGAATCGACGTGCCTTTAATTCATTGTAGGACGTCCCCATTATGGCGAAGACGATGTCTAACCACCACCAACCACTTCAATAACTGCTTCTTGGGATTGATAACAGCCCAGCCAACTCAGCACTTCGGGATCTGGATGACTTCTCGTGCTGCCACCTGGAATAACTGAATATCTTGAGGAACAGGTATGGAGGCCAGCGTGGAGGAATGTTCGCGCCGGGT
>JASDQU010416645.1:0-10296 GCA_032191745.1 Picea mariana
AGAATTATTTTCTTGTTTGGGTACTCAATTGGCTCATAGTTCATCCTATCATCCTCAATCTGATGGACAAACCGAGATAGTGAACAAATGTCTGGAAGGATACCTTCGTTGCTTTGTCTCTGATAAACAAACACAATGGTTCAAATGGTTACCCTTCGTAGAATGGTGGTATAACACTTCCTTTCATATTGCAACAAAAATGACATTGTTTATGGCACTTTATGGATACCACCCTCCTTCCATCACTTCTTGATCTAGGGGATCAAATTTTGCTCAAAATTCAAAGTGCTTGGAATCACTTCAAATTGAACAGGAGCGTAGACCTCATCGTTACAAACCCAACACAACTCGTTTGGGTTCAATCGGACGTCGGGAGCGAGAGATATCGTGTTCTGTTCAAAATGGAAAATAGACAAAAAAAGGGATGCTGATTGTACAGTCCATACAGTCTGTACGGCTACTGACGTGGCAATCCGTACAACATGTGGTAGGGCTAAGTGGTAGACAGTTGGCAGATGTGGATGAATGACATTGCAACATGTGGTAGTATTTGGTTGGTTGTACGGTGCCACATGGCCCAGTCATGCACTGCCATGTGGCACCATGTTATTGGTTGCTTGTATAAAACTTTATTGGAGTCCACCGAGTTCGACCCCGTGACCTCCACCCATGAGTACAACCTTTGCAAAGTTTGCATTGCCAACACGCCACACCATAATCCTTGTTATATATATGGTTTCACATTTATTTAAGTTTGAGTTTGTTATGTATTGGCACGGGGGTCCGGGCTGGGGCTTAGCCCCAACCCCTGGTCGCACGACTATTTCCATATGACCATATTGTGGGTACCATGACCACCAGTTGGCACGTGTGTTTTGGTTTTTTCATGTGGGTTAAACGGTTATAACACCCGCCACTTGTCACGACTTTACTCACCTTAAAGTTTGAGCCCCGTTTGTGTTTGTGCATGGTCACATGGGCCACATGACGTCGCTCTTGAGGGTTAGGGGCTAGGTGCGCCCGTAACCATCCTACAGTTTGCATGGTTTGTGTGGTTGTGTCCGGTGATGAGTTTTAATGCTTAAATATGCGTGTGGGCTAGGTTGAGCCAACAAGGGTGCAATTTGTAGATGTAGAGACAACAAGTTTGAAGTGGGACTTCCAGGAAGCCTATCTTCTTCAATTTTTGGCCAAACGAGGTGCCAAAAAATCCCAGCTAGGGGTTTTTGGATGTTCTAGAGCCATTGGAGCCATCTATTTGGCATTTTGAGCATTGTAAAGCACATTTTTTATCACTTTGAGCAAATAATACAAATGATCCATTGGAAGCTGGACCAGGAGATTTAGCCCAAGAGAGGGGTGAACTCCTTTATCATTTGCTGTGTTATGTGTTTTTTGTTCACTGTTATTACTGTTGTTTATATGCATCTTTAATGAGTAATTGTTATAAAAGTTGTGTTGCAAATTGATCCGTTTGCATTTTAACACATAAAATTAAACTTGCAAATATTTTCAAGAATAAAAGTCTTCTTCATTTTTAGATCACTTCTTCTCTAAAAGAAAAATCTAAGGTTCAAGCAGTGGAAGATCACATCGAGAATCAACAACAAGTTCCCCAAATCTTAAAGGACAAACTGACCATGGTACAGAATCACATGAAACAACAAGCAGATCAACATCGTAGTGAAAGAAGTTTTGAAGTAGGGGATTGGGTATTTTTAAGACTACAACCATACAAACAGATGTCCCTCAAGCAAGCCAAGAAGGATAATAAATTATCAGCAAAGTACTATGGCCCTTATAAGGTGTTTCAAAAGATTGGTACTATGGCATACAAATTGGAGTTGCCTGCATCTTCACGAGTACACCCAGTTTTTCATGTTTCATGCTTAAAGAAGTTTATAGGCGACAAGATCCCAATTCAAACTATATTGCCAAAACTTGACAAGGAAGGAAAAAGAACATTGGAGCCTGAAGCCATCACTAACACAAGAATTCACCAGCTGAGGAATAGATCCATTTCAGAGTATCTCATTAAATGGAGGAAACTATCAGCTGAAGATTCCACTTGGGAAGATGAGTCTTTTATACAGAAGCATCCAGAGTTACTCAAGCATTGTGGACAACACTTGTCTCAATGGGAGGGGCATGTTAATCCCTAATATTGGCTCATTACCCCTTAATTGGGGCATATTATATTAGTAGTGTTATTTTATTTATGTCGGCTTTAGGCCATTAGTTGTAATTATACCTCCTAGTCTCCTACATATACCAAGGAGACATTTTCATTTTGAATCATCTTGTACTTGAACATTTAAGTGGGGTAAAAGGAGGCTGCCCCCTCAAAGAGACTTATTATCTGAAATTATCTCTTTTTCAAGGCGTTGAGTACTTTTTTTGAGGATTTTCTATACTATATTGATATTTGGTTCTTAACAGTGGCTTACTGGCCAGTGTAAGTCCATGCTGAGCCTGTGTGTAACCTCTCTCTAGGTGAGGGAGGTGATTGTTGTTGGAAGAGGCAGGTTTTCAGGCCTGTGAGCAACTCTTTTCTGGTGAGAGAGTTTGCTGGGAAGTGGTTTCTTCCAGAGAGTGTCCAGCACTAACTTCGGGCTCTGAGACTTCCTGATCCGGCCTGTTGCTGAAACCCAAGGCAAGGGAGGTTAGAAGCTGAAGGACTGTCTAGGTGACAGAGAAGGTGTATACTCCTGGGGTGGAGCATTGATGTGGGGAATGAGAGTCTGGGAGTAGTGGGCATAAGATGGCATCCTGGGAAGAATCCTTCCAGTCATTCTATGTTGTTTTTCCCTGTAAACTCAGCCTAGCCTAGGATTCCTTGCCTTGGGGTGGAGCTTAGTCCCAGCTCAAGGGTGACCCACTGCTGACCTTGATGAGTAGCAAGGTTTAAGGCTAGGAGGTTCGTGGAAGGCCTGCATGTGGTTGGTGGAATTACCATCGTTTCAAAGATAAGTAATAGATGATGTTTTAATTACGTTTATGCATGTCTGTGTATTTATATTTATCATGTATTCTATTGTGCATATGAATTAATGTTAAATCCATTAATTATTTATAATAGCAGTAATTCTTATATTTACTCTGAGTTTAAATCTATTTCATTTGCTTAAATGCATGTCTTATATATAGAATTAAGTATGAGATTGTTGTTCCGCGAAGTAGCGCCTGCCCGACCCAGAATAGGGGCATTACAGAATGGTATAAGAGCCAAGGTTTGGACGCTGAGATTAGATGGCCCAATTGAGTGGTCTTTGGACTGAGGGTTTGAGGAGAAATTGTGTCTGGAGGACCAATTTCAGACCTTTGAACAGTCCTGAGTGTCAAGGAGTTACTTAACCATGTTACCAATATCAAGAGGTGTAGCGATGTTATGAAACCACAACCGGGGTGGCATCTAGCCACAAAGAGAGAGGAATCCACACCAAAAATGTTGGAGCCGTAGGATTTGTTTGGGGAAAAGGAGAACCCTCGTGACCGTCAGATCTGGAAAACGTGCACAGGGTTTAAAAACCCTTTCAAGTTGCACAGGAATGTGGAAATCGCAATACGTGAAATACCGAATTCATCGGGATTGTCCATCGGGGAAAACGTGGCTGTCAGTTGGTGTTTCGGCACCCAAAAAACCCAAGGGCAAGAACCCTTCTTTTCACAAGTCACAAAATAGCGAAACCCGAAATCCTGAAATGATCTATACCGTAGATCGTAAGTGACCATTGGATCAAGTGGAAGAATAGACCATAATTTCAGTATTTCGACAAACAGAAGTTTGAGAGGTGAAGATGCATAAAATCCCAATGCCAGAAACCCTGAAGCATCTAAAGGATCTGCCCAGTAGATCCAACAAAAGTCTAACCGTTGGATTTTCGATTGGAATAGAAATGAACACATGGATGTGCACCACGTGCCAGCGAGTCGAGAAGACAGGCGAGAATGGTGGGACCTGATGACATCACTGAAGGTGACGTGGACCCTCCTGAACATGCCATGCGTCATCGTGGTTAAGGGTGATATTTGTACTATGGGCCTGGAGAGTAAAGTAAATCAAAATTTCGGAATTCGGGAGTTGGAGTGACAAGGGGTTGGGAGTCACTGCATCACAAACACCCGGGTACCAAAGACACGAAACCAGAAAGTGAGTGTGAGAGCCTCGTGGAATAAAACCCTGAAGCCAGAAGTCCCGAAGTCTCAAACTTTGCAGAGCTGTCAGATCTCAGAAAACTTTGTGAAGTCAAAACGTTTTATCACTCACGTTGGTTTATGAATATTATGATTTTGTTAAGGTTTTAAGGCCTGAAAAACTTCAGTTGACTGCACATTGTGTTTGCAGAGTTTAAAAAGTGTCAGGACAGCCAAAAACTGATGATGAGTATGGAATTGGAAGAGGTGCAGATTGCCTCCGAAATAGAGGATGAAAGGGTAGGAAGGAATTTCAACCTAGGAGTCGAAGGATCGAAATCCAATGGGCACAGAAGAGAATTGGATAAGGAAGGGCATATAATGAAAATCATTGAAGGATTGTAGAAGGATGCCTAGGCTCACTGAGCCGATAGCCAAAATCTCATGAGGGTCAGGGATCAACAAGGTGAATTCAACTTAAAGATGTTGAAGAGCCTGGAAAGAATAGAAAGGAAATTGGAGAAGGTGAGTGACTCAAGCAAGATAGAGAGTCATAGGACCCCTGAGAGGAAAAGAAGATCAAGAAGTGTCAGGACCCCTGAGAGAAAAAGAAGATCGAGGAGTGGTATAAGACATCATCATCGCTCCCCAAAGCATTCTGGTAAGGAAGCACACAATAGTTTAAGCCCATCTCCTACCAGAAAGCACAGGAGATCTAGGATGGATGAATTGAAAGGGGAGATAAATAATATTAAGCCTCCTACATTTGATGGAGAAAATAAGAAGGAGGAAGATGTGGAAACATGGTTGCTTGGCATGAGGAAACATTTCCAACTGCATAATTATTCCTCTCATGCAGAAGGACAAATTGTAATGTATCAATTGAAAGGAAAAGCATCCATGTGGTGGGATCAGTTTGTGCAGGTGAAACACACTAGTGAGAAAGATATCACTTGGAAGGAGTTCAAGAGGTATTTCTAGAAGAAATACCTGACTAAAAGATACTATGACAAAAAGATGAAGGATTTCTTTGAACTCAAGCTAGGCAGCATGACCATTGATGAATATGAACAAAGTTTCTTGGAACTACTGAAGTATGTTCCATTCATCAAAGATGAGGCTATCAAGATTCAAAGGTATCTGAGTGAAATGCCACCTACCATTGGTGACAAGATTCAGTATGATGATCCTAAGACTATGGAAGAAACAATAAGAAGGGATAAATGCTTATATGAACAGCAAAGAGAAAAGCCTACCTTTCGGAAGGCTTGGGATGACCAGAGGAAGTTTAAGAAGGAACATAGGTAGAAGGGAAACAAACCTCCCTTTTTCAGAAATAATCTTCAAGGACATCCATAATTTAGAGAGCCGAGAATGGATGAAGTGGGGAAACAAAGGCAGAGACAGACGCCCATTCAATGTTGGGGCTGTAAAGGAACCCATAAGTACATGGATTGTCCCCATAAAAATGGAAAAGCAAGAGCTGTCCATAATATTCAACAAGATGAAATAGTGGACATGGGCAGTAGAATGCCAAGGATCTATGCAGCCCTGGACAATAAACAAGTTGAATTTCAATTGCACATGATTGAAGTGGAATGTATGATTGACAACCAACCATTTATTATTTTAATTGATTCAGGGGATAGCAATAGTTATGTAGATACTAGGGTGGTGGAAAGCTTGCATTTATCAAGAAGAAAACATGAAAATTCTTGGTTAGTGAAGTTGGCAACAGGAACCAAGAGGAAGGTCACTGAGTTGATTAAGTTTTGTTATGTATACATGAATGGATTGAGTACGAAGGATGAATTGAATATTCTTCCTTTAAGTTCTTACAACTGCTTAATTGGGATGGACTAGTTGGACCAGCACCATGCCCTTATAGACTATCATAACAAGAGGTTTACATGCCTGGATGAGGAGGGAAATCGGAAAATAGTCCAACGAATTCCCAGGGTTGTGGCTGTTAGAGAAATCTCAGCCATGCAGCTGAAGAAGTGTTACCAGAAAGGATGTCAATTATTTGCAGCCTGTGTGGAGGAAGCATCCAAAGATGAAGTCTCAAATATTGGAGACCATGAGGTACTCACAGAGTTCAAGGACATATTTCAGGAGGTACCTAGACTACCTCCGAAGAGAGACATTGATTTTTCTATAAATTTGACGTCTGGAGCAACTCTAGTTTTGAAAGCTCCTTATAGAATGAGTACGCCAGAGATGAAAGAGTTGCAATTTCATATTGAAGAGCTTCTAAAGAAGGGGTACATTCACCCCAGCATGTCACCTTGGGGTGCCCCGGTCCTATTCATGAATAAGAAGGATGGAACGTTGAGGTTGTGCATTGATTTCCGACAGTTGAACAAGATAACTATCAAGAATAAGTATCCTCTGCCGAGGATCGATGATCTTTTTAATTAGTTGAAGGGTGAAAAAATATTTTTGAAGATAGATCTCAGATCAGTATATCACCAAGTAAAAATAAAGGATGAGGACATCAGCAAGACCACCTTTAGAACAAGGTACGGTCATTACAAGTTCATAGTGGTGCCGTTTGGACTGACAAACACACCTGCTGTTTTTATGTGCTTGATGAATGGTGTATTTAGGGACTATTTAGACAAGTTTTTCATAGTCTTCCTAGATGACATCTTGGTGTATTCCAAGTCAGAGGAAGAGCATGAACAACACCTAATAATGGTGTTGAAAGTGTTGAGAGAACACCAACTATATGCCAAATTGAGAAAATGCTCATTTTATCAAAGGAAGATCCATTACTTGGGGCACATTATTTTAGAGGAAGGGATCATTGTGGATCCTGAGAAGGTTGAAGCCATCTGAGAATGGTCAACACCAAGGAATGTGGTAGAAGTTAGATCCTTTATGGGTCTGGCGGGCTATTACAAAAGGTTTATCACAGGATTCTCAAAGATAGATCACCCTATCACTTCCTTGCAAAGGAAGGAGAAAATTTTTTAGTGGAATGAAGAGTGTGAGAAAAGTTTCCAACGATTGAAGCAGCTGTTAACCAGTGCTCCAATCTTGAGGATTGCAGATCCAAATATGGATTTCTTGGTGTTCACAGATGCGTGTAAGGAAGGGTTGGGAGGAGTTCTCAGCCAAGATGCATTTGTAATCTGTTATGAGTCAAGAAAGCAAAAAGAGCATGAAAATAATTATGCCACTCGTGATTTGGAGTTGGAAACAATAGTCCACACTCTGAAGAAATGGAGACATTACCTCATGGAAAGAAGACTTGAACTGAGAATAGACCAGAATGGTCTGAAATATTTGTTTGATCAGCCAACTTTAAATGCTAGACAAAGTAGGTGGCTGGAGTTTTTGTGTGAATACGATTTTGATATCAAGCATATCAAGGGGAAGGAAAACAAGGTGGTTGATGCACTCAGTAGAGAAGTGCATGAATTACATGCTACAACTATTAGAATGTACAGGACTGATATCAAGGGTAGAATTTTCGAAGCTGCAAATGTTGATTTGCAGTACAGAGACTTAGTAGCAAAGCTATAACAGTGTGAGAGACCACATAAAGAGGGAAATTACATCTTGGGAGCTGATGGAATACTTCTGTATAAAAACAGAGTGTATATACCCAATGTCTAGGAATTGAAACTTGTGATTCTAAAAGAAATGCATAACATGACATTTGTTGGACACTCTGGATATCAGAAGACTGTGGCAGCAGTCAAAAGCCATTACTTTTGGCCAGGTTTGAAGAGGGAGATCATTGAATACATCACCAGATGTATGGAATGCCAAAAAGTTAAGGCTGAGCATAGGCACCCAGTAGGGTTGCTGCAGCCTTTACCCATTCTTGAATGGAAGTGGGAAGTGGTGACCATGGATTTTATTACAGGATTGCCCATAACAAGTAAGCAACATGATTCGATCATGGTTGTGGTGGACAAGCTTACAAAAGCTACCCATTTTATTCCACTGAAAACCACTCACAAGGCAGCAGATGTTGCTGGGATCTTCTTAAAAGAAGTGGCACACTTGCATGGAATTCCTAAAACAATTGTGTCTGATAGGGACCTGAAATTCACCTCGAATTTTTGGAAAGGATTGTTCAAAGGATTTGGAATGAATCTAAATTTTATTACAATGTATCATCTCGAGTCTGATGGACAGACAGAGAGGGTGAACAGAGTAATAGAGGACATGCTGAGAGTGTACGTGATGGACAAACCATCAAGATGGGAAGACTACCTGCATTTGGTACAATTCACCTACAATAATGGGTATCATGCATCGTTGAAGATGATCCCATTTGAATCACTTCATGGAAGAAAGTGCAACACTCCAGTGAGTTGGGATAATTCAGTTGACAAAGTAGTAGTTGGGCCAGAGTTACTCAAGGAGATGGAGGACCAAATGATAAAAATTAAGCAGAATTTGAAAGTTGCCCAGGACAGGCAGAAACGTTATGCTGATAAGAATAGATCCCACAGAGAATTCAAGGTGGGTGATCATGTTTTTCTGAAAGTGAAAAATAACAGGAGTTCCCTGAAGCTGGGAAGTTGCGCCAAGTTGGCAACAAGATTTTGTGGGCCAATTGAAATCCTGGAAAGGATTGGGCCAATTGCATACATGCTTGCATTACCTGCATCTATGACTGTACATAATGTGTTTCATGTTTCATTGTTTAAGAAATATATACCTGATGCTAATCATGTTATCAAATGGAATGTGATTCAGGTGGAACCAGCAGGTGTCCTGCAAGTGCATCCTATGCACATATTGGATGGGAAAATAAAATAGCTCCGGAATCGATCTATTGAGCTTGTAAAGGTCCAATGGACCTTGTTATCCATAATTTTGGTCATTGTGATGATGCAATGATAATGACATGATGATAGAATAATCAAGCTCTTTACCAAGAACATTTCTATGAGAAAGGTTACACTTATCAGCTTCCAGAAATCATATTTTAAAAATAGTTCACAAAATGCATATATACTCTCCTGTGAGAATTCTTAATTCTCGCAGGCTGCATTTAGCTAGGGTGCGAACTTCTCGCACTGTACTCATGGTCAGGGTGCGAACATGTTTTTAAAGAAGGAAAATGGATAAGTTATCGATCCTTCTAGAAGGAATCTTCTAGAAGGGTGAGTTGGATTTCAAATGGTTGGCAAAGTACTGACTTTCCAGATATCTTGGGATCATTCCCTATCCAAGTAACTAATCTATCTATTCCTATATATTGAGGAGATTGCTCATGGAAATGGTTAGAAGTTCAATAAGAAACAAGCTAGCAAGAGATTGATTATAGAATTAGTGCAAGACTGTATGGAGAATTGATGCTACAGCAGCAAGAGACAATAGCAAAGTCATCACAAGTGGTAGAATTCCTTCATGCATGAGCAAGTGTGTGTGTCAGAGCTTGGAGCCATCGAAAGGAGACCTATGACATCAAGGCTCAGGTTGTAAGTTTCTCTTTCAATTAATATAATACAGCAATATGTCCCTTTCCCATAAAGATGATGTCATTTTTATTACATAATTCCTTGATCATATGTATAGACTAGCCTTTGAATATATTAATCTACATTTTCTTTGATTGGTTTGTTATGTTCTGATTCGGACCCCACAAGAGCATTGAAGTAAAAGCTTGGAACAACAGAGACTAAAGGAAAGCATTCATAAGGTAAGCCCATGACCTTTTATCTCTTAGTTCATTCAATAGGTTAGATATAGGGAAAGTGTAGTATTCTGTCATGATTTGTTCTAGATCCAGGTGGATCTAGGGAGATTGGTCTGTGTCTGCACTCACAAATTTATCCCATAACAAAATTGGTGTTGGGCTCCGGATTTATAACATTTTCTTGTTGTTTCTTGAAGATATTAATTACTCTCCTGAAGACTTTTGTTTAACAAAGGGCATTCTTTCTATGCTATTCATGTTCTGTTACACATATATGTTCCATTGCAGACAGAAACCATCAAGTGCTTCCAAAACCACAAATGAGCGAAGAATTCAACTATAATGTGGATGCACTGTCACCTCTTGGTGCAAATACGGTAAAGGGCAGACAAGGAGTAATTCATATCTGGATCAAAGTTACCAAGTGGTGCTTCTGGTGTTGTTGAAGTTGTTTACAAAAAGACATGGGGTTATTGTTAACCCTGGTGGTGCTATTG
>JASDQU010416647.1:0-10296 GCA_032191745.1 Picea mariana
AATCAAATGTATTTTCATTGGATACAAAGAAGGGATGAAAGGATATAAGCTCTAGGATCCCGCATCAAGGAGAATAGTGTATAGTCAAGATGTGGTATTCAGAGAAGTCAGAGGTTAATATGAGTCTAAGGAAGCTGTTCAGATCGAGAATAATCCCGATACGATGCAGTTTGAACTAAGGAACGAAGAAGATGATTTAGATGAGTTGATTGAATCCGAGGAAGAGGTGGAACAACAGACTCTGGTGATAAGTGTTAGCACTAGAAGTCACAATTAGACTACTCTAAATGAAATCCCAATACCCATCAGAATATGAAAGATAAATGTTTATAAAAGGTGGCAAATGGATGGAAAAATCAGAAAAGAATGTCAATCACAAATAACTCCATACAATATACACCAACAAATAAGGCCTTGAATAACTTCAGATCAAGTTTTAAGAGATAAGGTTAGTAGGTGGAAGACTTGACAATAAATGTGTAATATCCATATCATCTACATCAAGTAGCAATAACAGACATACAAAGAAAACTCTCTAAAACAAGAACCTCTTAAAACAAAGAGAAAGACTCTGATATATTTGTAAACAGTATCACAATAGATCTTTTATTGCAACAAAGATACAATTAGCTAGATGAATCATTCAACATACTATAATCAAAATAAGATAACAAAAAGATGATAAAGAAACAAGACTGATTTCCATTATCCAAAGTGTCTTAGGTCTGGTCCATACCATAGGAGAAACTATGCTACATAGACAATATCAAAATATGAATCCTCCCTCACACCATTCGAACCCCTCCTTAGTCTTACAATGCTCATTTTATAGCCTAAACTATCATTGACAACTTTAAAATTTGAATAACAACTTCCTCATAGGATCCCTATGCCTAAGGGTGGCATGGCTACAGGTGTACAACAAAAAGAAACCATAATGCTAGTTTTCAGGATGATGTTGGAAACGTTTGCAACATATTCTTAAAGGCCAATGATCTGTCCATTTGAGCACATTCTCTTTAGTCATGTGGCCTCCCAGCTCTCAAATGACCTTCAGAAAGTTGGTGTGCATCCATCCTGACATCTGGCAGTTGCTCTTTCCTCCAAAAACTCCAAAAAACTGAGTTCGCAACGTTGCGCTACAAACTGTCCTGAAACAACTAGTTCACAACACCAAGTGTTGTGAACTTTCCTGTAGTGGCCTGTTTCGTGTTTCCAAAGTCGTTATATCCCAGAACTCTATAAGGTGTCCAAAAATGTTGTAAACTTCATAATATTGATAATATTGATTAAAGAAAATCACCCAAACTAATAATCATGGTTTACAAAACATAGCAATCACCAAAATGTTGTAAAATGCATGAAAGAGGAAACTTGACAAAAAATGATGCTGATTATGGAGGCTCAATATATTCATTTTTTAATTCTGGAGATTCTCCTGGTGGCAACATTGGCTAGCATGTCCAGGTTTTTGTTGGCCAATTCTTCTTTATAAGGTTGTAGTTCTACCTTTAATTTTTTGATTTGAGCTTGATGAGATCTGTTTTGCCTATAGAGATTTCTAAGTTGTCTATGAAGTGGCATGGATCTTTTAGCCAAGAAACTAACCTTGTCAATGGTCTCATGGTACATGCCCATCACTCCCTTAAGCTTCTTCCTATAATCCAAGTCTTCTTTCTTCAATTTATCAACTTCAACTCTTGCTTCCTTGAGTTGCCTCTTGAGCCTCTTGAAAGTGGGATTGCTTTCATGATGAGGAGTAGTGATGTCAATAACTTCAATGGGTTGCTCAAAAGATTTGGATTTACCTTTCCTCTTGGCTGAAGTCTCTGCTGCATCATCCTTCACAGGGACATTTTGCTTGGCTGCTACTCTAGTAAAAGGCCTACTAGGCTTAACTTTGTCTACAACAATGGGTGAAGGAAAGACAAGCTTTCTTCCTCTCATGCCTGTGGGTTTGCTTGAAGGAAATTCCATAGGAATAAGATTTTCCATGGGTGAAACTTCTCTTTGTGAAGGTTGTGAAGGCCCTCCTTCTTCTGCTTCATTGTGGCTCTGTCAACCTTATCAGTCATAATACCCCTTTTATTCTTGCTAACCTTTGAATATATAGTCCTCTCAACATGAATGGGACTTTGTATCTTGGATTGTGGAGTGGGGGCAATATTTAACTGAAACTGTGATGAAGTGAGGAATGTTTCCCAATCAATGTTTGTATTTATCAACTCTTCTATCACTAACATCTTAATAAGGCTAGAGTGAAAGACACTGGTGTCTACTTGCTTTGACTTGGCTTGAACTCTGTCAGCCTTCTTACTAATGCTTCTAAAAAGATAAAATGGGAGGTTCATTGCTTCTTTCCTCATGAAGTGTAGCAACAACCTAATGTGGTATTGGTATACCATGTTAAACCTCCCCTCACAGGTGAAATACCTCTGGATAACCTTCAACATCTTATCAAAAGCTTCAAGCATGCGGATTCTAGGTACCCCTTTGGACAAGTTGTCCTTTTGATACTCTGGCTTAAGGAATTCCTTGGAGAAGGAAGCATTTAATGAAATAGCCTTGAAACACTTTTATCCATTGTTGGGTATCTTTGTTGCAACAGAGATGGAATGTTTTGAAACCTCAAATTCTAACATCCCCACTTTGGTTTTAGTCCCATTAAAATTTAATGCAAATTCTCTGTCCACCTTTGGATGCCCCCTTTGCATCGTTTGACAGAARTTAATGCAACCTACCCTCTGAAAGGCTTCCCYGATCAAAGGTTCAGAGTCAAGAAGATGCATGTCATAGGGCTCTATCCTTACAATCTCCCCTCCCTTGTGAGTCTTCTTATGCTGTTGACTATCCATAACTACTGCTAGAAGAAAGMTTTTATGTAAGTTTTAATGACAACTAGATGTGTGAAAACAAGGAATACATGAAAYTAGGGTTTTGATGACAAAATTGTTTTCAATAGGCTGACCTTGTACAAAKATTTYATACACCTCACTCTATACACATTTAGGAATGAGAYAGGGAATTATTCAAACATGAKGGATAAGGAACATTAACTGAAAGTTATAATGAAAGGGAGACAAGATAAATCTTTGCTAAAACATGTATTTCATCAACATAAAAATTGGTTAACATCATTAATAATGCGTGCAACTTTAAGCCCGCTTCAATCAGATGATCAACCACATATTTCAAAATGGATAGGGGTAAAATTCACTGGTTTAAGGCTGAATTTCAAGGGTATAGAAGATGAAAGTTTCAACAGTCCTGGAACAGAGGGTTCGCAGCGTCGATGGACAAACCAACAAAAACCCTTCTCTGAATCCTTAAACAACATAAAAACTCTCAAGGAGTACCTAGTAGACCTGGGATTGATGCTGATGTCTGTGAATTTGAACATAGATGTTTGCAAGCTATCCAACCTCCAACACTCGTCTTCATCTAGTCTGCAACGCTTGTCATCTAATTCACAACGCCTGATTCAAACATGAATTGCACACTTCGAGGAGACTGTTAGAAGATCCGATGACATAATCCCTGGAAAATTTGTTAAAAGATGGTGTTGAAAACAATGAAATCTCCTTTGACATGATTCTTTAACTGCAATAATAACAATTGAATGCGTGAGGTACTTTTTAGTACGCTGCGAACTCTCCTGGTGAGTTGGCAACACATACACCCAACTTTGATTTGACATTTAAACTGTTGGATGGTGACAAAAAGAAACTCATGTATAGCTTGGAGGTGTGACATTTCATGGTAATGATTTTAAGATCAAAAGAGTGACTCATAGGAACTTTATTTACCTTTTCATGATGTCTAATTACATGAAATCAAGACTCTAAACCAAGGTTGAACAAAACTTTAGCTTATTCAAATCAAACTTTAAGTTATGACCACAATAAGAGACCCAAAAACCTAAGACTTGTAAAACCCTATGACTAAAAAAAAATAACCAAAGTGATTTTTTGACCCCTGCAATCCTATGTGGTAACAGTAAGGAGGTCAGAAAGAGCAATAAAACCAATCGAAAGGTGTAGTCTACTCGACTTCCGTTCCACATTCATGTTAACTTCCATCGACGATGAGCCCGAGTCGGTCGGTGAGGCAGTCAACTCGACAGAGGGTAAACTCTGGAAGGATGCCATGGTCGAAGAGATGGAATCCTTGTACAAGAGTGAGACATGGGATTTAGTCAAGTTACCTAGTGGAATAAATCACGTCGATAGAAAGTGGGTGTTCAAGAAGAAGATGAATGTCGCAGGTCAAGTCGAGAAGTTCAAAGCTCGACTGGTAGTGAAAGGATATTCCCAAGTTGAGGGAGTCGACTTCGGTGATATTTTTTCCCTTGTTGCAAAACTAAATTCCATTAGAGTACTAATGTATTTGGATGCAACATTCGATCTGGAGATAAAACAGATGGATGTGAAGACATCATTCCTACATGGGGACTTGGAAGAAGAAATCTACATGAAACAACCTGAAGGATTTGTAGTAAAGGGAAAACAAGAGTTGGTTTTCAAACTCAAAATATCCCTTTATGGTCTAAATAAATCGCCAAGGATGTGGTACCAGAAGTTTGACACATACATCCTTAGTTTGGGATTTGTGAGAAGTAAAGATGATCACTGCATATATTCCAAGGAAGAAGGTGGGCGTTTCATATATGTATCTTTGAGTGTCGATGACATTTTGGTAATTGGAAACAACATGGACGAAATAAAGGAGTTGAAAAAGCAGCTATCCTCCAAGTTCGACATGAAGGATATCGATGCAACTACCTTCATTATGGGAATGGAGATTAAGAGAGATCGAGCCGCTAAAAATATTTGGTTGAATCAGACAAAGTATATTGAAACAATTCTGAAATGATTCAACATGTAGGATTGCAATCCGGTGAAGGTGCCAATTCCCGTGGGAGAAAATCTTACTGCTGAAAAGTGTCCAAAGGCACAGGAAGAAACATAGGACATGGCATGTGTTCCCTATGCAAGTGAGGTTGGTAGTCTAATGTATGCGATAGTCTGCACTCGACTAGACATTGCCCATGCAGTGGGAGTGTTGAGCAGATACATGTCGACACATGGAAAGGAGCACTAGATAACTGTCAAGAGAGTATTTGAGTAATTGTGTGGCACGAAGGACTATGCTATATGCTACCAAGGAAAACCTGGAGGTGACAATGGTAAATTATATGTACATGGATTTGTCGACGCCGACTGGGCTAGAGATCTGGATCGATGGAGGTAGACCAATGAATATGCCTTCAAGATGTTCAGTGGAGAAATAAGTTGAATGAGTAAGTGACAGGTGGTCGTAGCCTTGTAGAAAACAGAAGCTGAATACATGGCGACCACTCATGGAAGAAAAGAAGCGGTATGGCTTGAAAGGTTATGTTCAAGAATCAGGTTTGAGTAGAGAGATATGAAGGTAAGTTGCGACAGTCAAAGTGCAATATGTCTGGAAAAGAACCCTTCTTATCATCCAAAGACCAAGCACATTGATGTAAAATACCATTTCATGAGAGATATGGTGGAAAGTAACAAGTTGCTACTGGAGAAAGTAGACACGTTGGAAAACATAGCAGACATGTTGACTAAGTCATTGAGTGATGTGAAGTTCTCTTGGTGCATAGAGGAAATCGACATTGCTGCCCTAGGTCTATGAATGAAAGTTCAGGAATCTCATGTTTCAACAAAGAAGACAACAATTGGGAGAATGTTGGGTTGTTATATTTTTTGTAGAGAAAGTCTAGTCGAGGTAGATCAACTAATGGTCGAAGGTCGAAGTGGATCGACAACAGGTCGGAGTCGAGGTAGATCGACAACAAGTTGAAGGTTGAGGGAGTCGATTGGGTAAATTCGAAGTCGAAGATATCGACAAAAAGAGGTCAAAGTGGAGGCGTGAGACGATCGACTAGAGATCGAATGAAGGTCGACTAGTAGTCGACTAGTAAACCCGACTTGGAGTCGACTGTAACTGAATCCTGGGTTTTGCGAGATCTGTAGCCAATAATATGCATAGATTTGTAATTGTTTTTGGGCGCCAATATTTAGGGTTTTACTTGTTTTAAAGCCTATAAAGAGGCGTGTTGTAAGGCCATAAAGGCTGTTGTTGTAAGGTAATTGTAGAATGCACTTTTGCAGGTTAATGCATGTGTAAGTGTAGGTTGTTGGTCATGCATATGTAAGCCTAATTGACTATAGGGTTGTTCTTGCCTATGCAAGAGGGTATGATGTCGATTGTGTCTTAGACGTGAACCAAGGTTAGACATGTAACCTTTTATTCTGAATGAATAAGACAACAAGGGAGAATAACACTCAAAGGAATGTTGGTTTTCCTGATTAAGGGTTTCTAGGGTAAAATATCGGTGTAATGTGTGATTTCTTGTGTCATTTGCATTCTTGATTAAATTGTTTTTCTCTTCTGCTAGGATTAATGTGGAAGTGCTTTGCATTTCCTTACACTTCCATGCAACAAACCCAATGCATTTCTTGTATAAAATTATGTTGTCGATGCATTATTCTTCGAAAATTTCTTGGTGAAAAGCGGTTTTACTTAGCCACATTTCACATTGCATGAAGTCTTTTTCCATTAGAATATCCTTGAATTCCGCACACCTATATCTTCCGCATGTTCACACTATGCACATATATATCGCCTGCATTGTTAAGACTTTATTATTTTTATTTTCAACCCTTGTGGGCACAATTCATGGCTGATTCGGGCGTAGTTGCCACTTCCACAATTTGGAATTTCCAACAGTTATGCACCGAAATTCTAACGACCTACATAATTTGCACAGTAATTGAGTTATTTATGACACCTTTATTTGCCACCATTTGCAAAAAAAATGACAGTTATTTACCACTTCTGCGAAGTAAATGTCATGCTTTTCTATGAGTTGTTTAGTGGTCTCTATTTATGGTTGCATGTATTTTGTAAGTAACTTACGTGTGAAAATGACCTTTTAGTCAACTCGCTAGAGCCATACCTATCACAATTCTCGTCATCTGTAAATGCAATAGTTTCACAACACAAATTCCGACAAGCCAAGTAATTTGCAATATAACCGAAGCATTTATGATAGCATGATTCACTCCGATTTACCAAGAAATGACAACAAGTAGGTAATAGATCTCATGCAAAGTAAATTCATTTCTTTTCTATGACCTAGATAATGGTTCCTATTAATGACTACATGTGTTTCAAACATAGTTCATATGTGTGGAAATGCTTTTCTGGTGATCACATGCCATGCAGTCCACTTTAAAGAAATTGGACCTTGCTAATATACTATTCACAAGGTTCACCTATACTAAATTTCATTGAAAAAGAAATGTTATGGAAAATAGAGGAAGGAAAGATCCCTTTTGCGATGATACAATCAATTCACTAGCCAAGGAAGACAAGAATTTAAAATGGTCTGCCTCGTACTAGTGGTTCTTGAACAAGTCATTAGAAGAAAAAGAAAAACGACAGACTCTGGACCATAAGCCTAGTGAATGTTGGTTGTGTTCCTAAATTATACGACTTCAAAGAACTCGTAACCTAGTGTGATAGAAGGTTTGACTCAAGGACAAAGTTTATTAGAGTAATACCGAAAACAAAGAATGCAATGGTGCTTATTGCAAAAATGTTCAATAAAATGCTTCGTCTTCTGTCTACAAATAAAACTATTCAGCTTGTAGATGTAGACGCCTTCCTAACGTCTTAGGCATGAGACTCCAATGTATTGAGAGACTTTGTACTACCTTATGCAAACATTCCAATCGACCTTTCATCAAACGATATAACCTTGCTACAAGAACCATACCGAGACTTGTCATGGTTGTTTTCCAGTGTTTTTGGCTGCAAGTCGACTTCACACATACCCAACTCGACTCTTAATTTCCCAAGGATTGCATGTTTGATTGGGCAGAGGCCATATCAAATTAACTTTGTTTTTAGTTAAGTAACTACTTTAGCACTCAAATATTTTTTATGCTCGCATATTTGGTATTCAAAATTGTCTTTTGCAATTTCTTTGAGAGTCTCCCTGTCAAGGAGACTATTAATATACACAATGAACCAATTCAGTTCTGGCACTTGGTGCTATGAAACCATAAAACACCATTCAAATTTTGCAGTGTTTAAGATAAGTTTTTTAGAGAGTTCAGACACATCTTGGTTGGGGCAGAGCCCAAGAGAATAACTCAAGAAGTTGAAGATTTTCTTAAGGGAAAAGGAATTTGCATTCAAGAGAAAAATCATACTTACATCAACTTGTATGGTTCTCAATAAAACCCGCTTCTACTCCCTATATTTGTCTGCAATAGATATTTTGTTGCAGAAGTTTTCCACAAGTATAAATCTTGGTGTATTCTATATGACAGAAAGAGAAAAAAACAATTCATTACATTGCCTCTTTGAGTTGGGGACACAATGGTCATGAATATAGCACATATGAAACAAGTCTCAGAGACACTTAATCTGTTAGATCTAAAAGAAGCAGATCCCCCATTGGGTTTTGATCCCGAGGGCCCATTCTTGTGACATTTATAATCGATAAGGTACACCAACCTTTTTACAAGATTTGATGAAGAAACCATTAAGAATCCGTCAAAAAAGGACAAGAATGCATGTAGTGATGGTTTGTTGACAGAAATAAGTTCAAATACCAAAATCCAGGATAAACAAAGACAAAGGGGGGAAACCAGTGCTAATTTCCATTCTTCTTCCAATCGCCAACCACCTAAGAGCTCTTCACCCAAGAAAATAATATAAAAACACAAGGTAAACAAAGAAGAGAGTAATGACGGGTCTACTAGAGACAAGGGTGGTGAGAAACCACCTCATGCAAATATTGAATGGGCACATATAATGTCACATCAAAAAAGGAAACAAACCCCAAATAGAGACAATTTACAAGATACAAAAAGTCTAAAAAATCTTGAAGATATGGAAATTGAGAGCACAAAGCTACCTGACTGGGTAGCCCAAAGGAATAATGAAATCCAAGAAATTACACAGGACCTTGCAATAGAGGAAACCATGTTCTTTGACAACCGTTCCTTAACACTACACAATACTCAGTACAAGAGGCATGAAAAGAAGTTGCATATAGAGAGGGTTAGTGTCAAACACAAAAATGTGGTTCAAAAATTAAGGTTAGTGGTCGATGTATCAAGAGTTGCACCATATGAACTCATGAAACTATATCGCTCCATAGGGGATGCTCTTGCATATTCGATTTTAGAACAAGAGTTACAAACCATTAAATTGAAGAAAACAATGAGTGAACTTGAGGAGGCACTTAGTCCTAGACCACTGTTTTTCATAACCATTGGYCATACTTTCATYCRAAAAGACTCCTCCAAGTACTCCAACAATMTCAAGGCCAATCAGGAAGGCCCTTCAATTGTTGAATGGAGTCAGACTCTATGTTGTTGATAACATTAATAGAAGACTCGATATAATCAGACAGACATGGGAAGTCAACACCAGTCTACGTGATCTTTCACAAAGGACTTTAAGTTTTATTGGAGATTTGAAAAGAGACTTGCAATATGATGAAGCCTACTGTAAAAACGAGCTAAACACTTTCGTTGCACATTTGCCTAGTATCAGTGACCATCGAAGAAATCGGCAGGGACTTCCCAATAGTAATAGAATAAGGCAAATAAAAGTAGGCTGGGAACAATGAGTAAAAATGCTGCAAGATGCAATTGTTGCTTGCGAAAAATAGATGAAACATGATGTTATTTTAAAAGCATTCAATGTCGTTAAAGAAATGCAGGGTCCACAACTTTCCACAAATTCAACGATGATCACTAAAGAGGACTTTAATAATGACTTGGTGGCAATGAAGACTTCATTAGCTAGTGACTTTGACAACCTTGTGGAATTTCCCCAAGAAGAACTGAAATAATGGATTGTTACATTTGTCAATGATAATGAAGATCCCTTGTAATCCATCGAACAATTGCAACTAGAACACAAAGAAATGGAGGATGATATTTTCGTGCTTCAAGTTAAGCAATAAATCACCATCCCACCAATAAAAAACGATATTGATAACTGGGTCAAGAACGCCTTGCAATGGATTATTAACCTAGAATAGACACCACAGACAATTTCTTCAACAGAAGCCCAAAGAAAAAAATGTTATGAAAGCAGATAGACGACAATAAAGAATAAACCAAACTAACATAATATTTGCTTCTTGGTAGGTAGTCTATTGTTTGCATCTACTTCTGCTATCATTTTCTTTTGATGACTTGGTAATTGGTCACAATTGTTTGTTTTATGTACTCT
>JASDQU010416648.1:0-10296 GCA_032191745.1 Picea mariana
AAGTATGGAATAGGGAAATGTCGGTCGGGCTCATTTTGAACTAGGGTTTGAAGATTTCGTGAACGGGCCAACCCGAGCTCATGCGAATGACATTCCAATTATCAGTAGGTTGCAGAGTAGTGTGATTTTGTGTAGGATTTGAGGGAGCATAGCGAAGGGAAGCATGTGCAGTTTTTGGATCGCAGGTTCTCCGGCTGGCGGGCTCAAAATTGGGCCTCTATTGCTCCATGCCTTACAAATAGTACCCAGAATTATGCGATATACAAATTGAGAAGCGGACTTGCGAGCTCAATATTGCACTTCTACTATTTTGTGTCCTCCAAACAGCACTCAGAGTTCCGCGATATACAAATTCACAGATGGACTGCGGGGTTGGCGGGCCTAGGATTGTGATTGTTTACGGATCGAAGTTTTGCGATATACAAGTTTTGATATTGTACAATTTAATTGGCTGGATGGACATTGCACTTGTATTGGTCTGTGTCCTCTAAACAGCACTCAGAGTTCCGCGATATACAAATTGACAAGCGGACTTCCATACTTAGACAGTTTTTGGATCGTGGGTTCTTGGGTTAGCGTGCTCAAAATTGGGCCTCTATTGTTCTGTGTCCTACAAATAGCAGGCAGAGTTTCGTGATATACAAATTGACAGACGAACTCCGAGACTAGCAGGCTGAACATTGTGATTGTCTACATGTATAACATATAACATATATGTTATATATCTAACATTATCTAAAAATATTATTTTCAAGTACTAAAATATGAATATTAAATATTGATATTGTACAATTTAATTAAACAAAATTATCAAATGTGTCGCAAGCTTCGATTCCGGGTCCAATTGTAGATCACCGAAGTTTTGGGCGCAGGATGTATACCACGCACACGGGGCATGAGAGCTGGATGGTGCCGACAAAGGAACACGCGGCCATAAAATTCGTAAACTATGAAAACGAATGGCGGTCGGTTGGACTCGTGATGTAGAGATATAGATGGATATGAAAGCTGCCACTCTGTCATCTGGGAACCCCTGCCCATAGACATGGATTACCCAAGTTTTGGATGCAAGATGTACACTCGGAACACGGGGAATGAGAGTTCGATAAGGTGTAGCTAGCAACCCGTGGCCATAAAATTGGCTAAGGAAACGAAAGTGTTCGGTCAAACTCTTGGTGTATATTTCATAATTCATGTGCAACACCAACTGTGTGGTGACCAGACCATTATGTGTACAAATCAGGGAAAACTAAATATGCACCTTTATAAAGTATGTACGGATCACCACTTTTTCGATCGTGGGTTCTCAGGCTGGCAGGCTCAAAATTGGGCCTCTATTGTTCTGTGTCCTACAAATAGCACCCATAGTTCCGCGATATACAAATTGACAGATGGACTCCAGGACTGACAGGTTCAAGATTGTGATTGTCTACATGTATAACATACAAGATATATGCTATATAGCTAACATTATCTAAAAACATTATTTTCAAGTACTAAATTATTAATATTAAATATTGATATTCTATAATTTAATTAAACAAAGTTATCAAATGAGTCGTAAACTTCGAGTCTGGGTCCAATTGTAGATCACCGAAGTTTTGGGCGCAAGATGTATACCACACACACGGGGCATGAGAGTTGGATGGCGCCCACAAAGGATCTCGCGCCCATAAAATTCATGAACTATGAAAACGAATGGCGGTCGGTTGGACTTGTGATGTAGAGATATAGATGGACATGAAATCTGACACACCGTCGTCTGGGAACCTGTGAGCATAGACATGGATTACCCAAATTTTGGATGCAAGATGTACACTCGGAACACGGGGAATAAGAGTTCGATAACGCATAGCGGGGAACCCGCAGGCATAAAATTGTCTAAGGAAATGAAAGCACTCGGTCGGACTCCTGGTGCATATTTCATAATTCATGTGCAACACCAATTGTGTCGTGACTAGACCAGTATGTGTACAAAGCAGGGAAAACTAAATATGTACCTTTATAAAGTATGAGCATGAGATTTATAGAGCATGTATGGATATCGCATTCCATACTTGGCCACTTTGTGGATCGCGGGTTCTCGGGCTGGCGGGCTAAAAAATAGGCCTCTATTGTTTTGTGTCCTACAAATGGTACCGAGAGTTCTGCGATATAAAAATTGACAGGCAGACTTGCGGGTTGGTTGAGATTTTATAGAGCATGTACACTTTTTGGGTCGCGGGTTCTCGGGCTGACGGGCTAAAAAACGGGCCTCTATTGTTCTATGCATTACAACCATAATTCAACGATATACAAATTTACAAGCGGACTTGCGGGCTGGCTGGCTCAACATTGTACTTCTATTGAGTTCCACGATATATAAATTGACAGAGGGATTCCAGCGCTGACGGGATCCGAGAAAGAAGCAATACATACTAAATATGTACTTTTATAAACTATGGACATGAAATTTTAGAGATCATGTACAGATCCCTTATTCCATACTTAGCCACTTTTTTGGATCACGGACTTGCGGGCTGGCTGGCTCAACATTGCACTTCTATTGTCTCGTGTCCTCCAAACAGCATTCAGAGTTCTGTGATATACAAATCCACAGATGGACTCCAGGACTGGCAGGCTCAAGATTGAATATGTATTACACATTACATGTAATATGTATGGCAGGGTATCGGGCCGACGAGCTCTAAATATCCACTTTTTGGATCGCGGGTTCTCATGCTAACGGACTCAAAATTGGGCCTATATTGTTCTGTGTGCTGCAAACAACACCTACAGTTATGCGATATACAAATTGAGAAGCGGATTTGCGAGCTGGCTAGCTCAACATTGCACTTCTATTGGTATGTGTCCTCCAAACAACACTCAGAGTTCTGCGATATACAAATTGACAGACGGACTCCATGACTGGCGGGCTCAAAATTGAATATGTATTACACATTACATGTAATATGTACAATATGAAATGGGCAAGCGGACGGTCGGGCTGGCGATATAAAAGTAAGTGGAAATCTGAACACGTGTATCCGTCAGTTCCGGACCTATAAAGTTTCCGAGAAACGAGTAATCCATACTAAATATGTACTTTTATAAAGTATGCATATCAGATTTTATAGAGCATGTACGGATCCCTCATTCCATACTTAACCACTTTTTGGATCATGGGTTTTCGGTCTGGCGGGCTGAAAATTAGGCCTCTATTGTTTCGTGTCCTACAAATAGCACCCAGAGTTCCGCAATATACAAACTGACAGGCGGACTTCGGGCTGGCTCACTCAACATTGTACTTCTATTGTTCTATGTCCTCCATGCAGCATTGAGAGTTCCATGATATACAAATTGAGAGACGGAGTCCAGGACTGGCGGGTTCAAGATTGTCATTGTCTACATGTGTAACATATAACATATATGTTATATAGCTAACATTGTCTAAAAACATTATTTTAAAGTACTAAATTATTAATAATAAATATTGATATTGTACAATCTAATTAAAGAAAATTAGCAAATGAGTCGCAAGCTTCAAGTTCGAGTCCAATTGTAGATCACCGAAGTTTTGGGCGCAAGATGTATACCGCGCACACGGGGCATGAGAGCTAGATGGTGCCCATAAAGGACCCCGTGGCCATAAAATTAATGAACTATGAAAACGAACGACGTTCAGTTGGACTTGTGATGTAGAGATATAGATGGACATGAAATATGCCACTCCGTCGTCTGGGAACCGACGAGCATAGACATGGATTAGAAAGTTTTGGATGCAAGATATACACTCGGAACACGGGGAATGAGAGTTCGATAATGCGTAGCAGGGAACCAGCAGGCATAAAATTGGCTAAGGAAACGAAAGGGCTCGGTCAGACTCGTAGTGCATATTTCATAATTCATGTGCAACACCAACTGTGTGGTGACCAGATCAATATGTGTACAAACCAAGCAAAACTAAATATGTACCTTTATAAAGTATAGACATGAGATTTTATAGAGCATGTACGGATATCGTATTCCATACTTGGCCACTTTGTGGATCCCGGGTTCTCGAGCTGGCAGGTTCAAAAAATAGGCCTCTATTGTTATGTGTCCTACAAATAGCACCCAGAGTTCTGCGATATACAAATTGACAAGCAGACTTGCAGGGTGGCTGAGATTTTATAGAGCATGTACAGTTTTTAGATTGCAGGTTCTCAGGCTGGCGGGCTAAAAAATCGGCCTCTATTGTTTTGTGCCTTACAAATAGCACCCACAATTCCGTGATGTACAAATTGACAAGCGGACTTGCAAGTTGGTTGGCTCAACATTGTAGTTCTAGTGATTTTCGTGATATACAAATTGAAAAACGGACTCTAGGGTTGGCGGGCTCCCAGAAACGAGCAATGCATACTAAATATGTACAGATCCCTCACTCCATACTTAGCCACTTTTTTGGATCGCGGACTTGCGGGCTGTAAATTGGGACTCTAATGTTCTGTGTCTTGTAAATAGCACCCAAAGTTGCATGATATACAAATTGACAAGTGGACTTGCGGGTTGGTTGGCTCAACATTGCACTTCTATTGGATCGCGGACTCGCGAGCTCTAAATTGGGCCTCTAATGTTCCGTGTCCTATAGATAGCACCCAGAGTTCCGCAATATACAAATTGACAAGCGGACTTGCGGGTTGGTTGGCTCAACATTGTACTTCTATTGAGTTCTACGATATACTAATTGACAAACGGACTCCAGGGCTGGTGGGCTACGAGAAAAGAGCAATACATACTAAATATGTATTTTTATAAAGTATGGACATGACATGTTATAAAGCATGTACAGATCCCTTATTCCATACTTAGCCACTTTTTTGGATCATGGACTTGCGGGCTCTAAATTGGACCTCTAATGTTTCGTGTCCTGCAAATAGTATCCAAAGTTTCACGATATCCAAATTGACAAGCGGACTTGCGCGCTGGTTGGCTCAACATTGCACTTCTATTGTTCTGTGTCCTCCAAACAACATTCGAAGTTCTGCGATATACAAATTGACAGACGAACTCCAGGACTAGCGAGCTCAAGATTGAATATGTATTACACACACAAAGACAAGTGAATGTAGAGGAAGATATGGAGTGTCGAAGGATGCGCAAAAAACACACACACACACACACAACTGCAAACCAGTTCAACAAATACATACAGAGTAAACGAAAAACTATTTAATATGGAACACGAGCAGAAAAAAATACACCTTTGCATGGATTCCTCTACATCTCTGGTTAGGAGTTCTTTGCGGCGTCTAGTTTTCTTGTTTGTTTCTATGAACAAATGGGATATGAACATAAGTTAACATGTAAAGAAAAAGGCAAGTACTATGTACATATACTAAAAAAAATAGAATAAGATGAATAGAGTAATAGATAGTTTTTAGAAGGATGTGCCTTTTTTTTTTTTGCATAATGTATATTTTATATGGTGACCAGACTAGTATGTGTACAAATCAGGGAAAACTAATAAGCTAGATAATTTGATTTTTTTTTTTTTTGCAACAAGCTATACAGATATGCTTTAAAACATTGATATGCGACTTTGCAATATGTTTGATGTATATCTCATAATTCAAGTGCAATACCAATTGTATCGTGATCAGACCAATATGTGTCTAAGATAAACATGTTGTATTGAGGAATGGGCACATTCAACCACACATGGTCAATAAGTGCGTTCTGCAAATGGCTTGTGTTGTTCAAAAAAAAAACGAACACTGTATTTGCACATGTAGTTTTCCAATTCTTTTGTTCTACCATTATTTTGTAGCTTGTCAATATTGAAGTCTCCTACAACCACAATGGGTCCGTTCAGATCGAAATGGCCCAATGCATTGGAAATAACATCTACTATGTTGGAGAATATTGCATGGGGAGCAACATACAGCTTCAGTGTTGCAACTTTTGTTTCATGGAAAAAAATAAAATTGCAAGCACCACCTTAACATTCTTTTCTTCGATATGTATATGGTCCAAAATTGCTACATGTTTTTTCACCAATATCATCACCCCATGTGTAATGTGACTTGATATGCAATTGTGATTTGGGAGTTGTTTATTCTGCATGCATAATGCCATGTATGTTTCCTGCAAGCACAGAATATATCATAGTAATTGAGTATATCATCCATGTGTGCATTTAAGTTGCGTGTGTTAAGCGAGGGAATTGATACAAATGAATTTGTTTGTATGAATTGGTAATCATAGTGCAGTTGTCATTTTGCGATGGTCCTGAGTCGTTCCATTTGAATATCAATTTTTTGTTTGACTTTGAAGTTATCTTTTGTAAGAGGACTTAGTAAATCAAGGAGTCTATGATTCTGACACAGGACAATGTTGTGTATACAAGTCCATGTATCCAAATTCCAGCAGGCTGAAATGCAACATTATCAAGTGTTATTCCTTGCAATCTGTGGACTGTACGTGCACATGCAAGTTTAATCGGAAACTGTTTTCGAATCTTCAGTCGACATGTCTTTGCTGATGTCGATACTAGCTTTGATATTCGCAAAATAGGTGTCCAATCGCTTCCAGTGTTTGAATTATATAGATAAGCCAACTTGCTTGCTTGTCGCTTGCCTATATGCAGTTCATGGAACTTAATCCAAAGGATGTCAAGTTTTTTTGTTTTCATATAGCCTTTGAGTATTCCATCTGCACCATTGACCAAGCCATATTGCGAATCATAGTTACAGGCATATATTTCAACCAACATTTCTAATTTGAGGACAAGCTACCAAGGTAAAGTGGTTGTATGTTCATGACATGGCACATTTCCATGGTTGTCTTCTTCCAGGTCAATTGAATTGATAATGATATCATCGTCAAGCATGAGCGATATCATGTGGTTTTTATGCATTGCAACATCCTTATTTGTGTAGAACAAGTAAGGGAACATTGGGTCTGTTGGTGCAAGCCGCGAGCACCTCGAATTAATATATGTTAAGTCGTCATATGTTTGGTTGTTTGTTGCATTATATTCAGAATTGCAATGAATGTTTCATCTGTCTGGCGCATTGTAGTATGCAATTCAAAGCATTTAATATTGTCTCTCTAGAAGTCATGTGTCATTGTTTCCATGCTAACGGTAGGTTGTTCAAATATCAAATAATCTTGGATGGGTTGTGCCTGGTAAAGATCCCCACATAATATCATGTCAATGTTTCCAAAGTATTTCGTGTGCACATGATTTATGCTTCTTAGTCGGTCGTCAATGGAATACAAGAACCGACTTCCAATCAAAGATGCTTCATCTATAAAGACAAGTTGGATTTCCTCATAAATCTTAGACGATGTATCCAACATTTCCTTGCTAAGTGGAAGAAACTGTGACTTGTTAAAAGGCATTAAAAATGCAGAGTGGACTGTTGTTCCAGCTGCATTATATGCAGCTTTTCCTGTGTATGCAATTATTAGGCCCTTTGGTTTCATAGGATTAGAGGAATTGTTTGAATCATAGATTCGTATAAGCATTTGGAACAGTGCTTTCGTTGTGAATGTCTTGCCTATTCCTGCTCCACTTGTAAGGAACAAGTGTAGAGGAGTGTCCATGTTCAAGTGTTTTTTAAGAGCAATGTCCTTTAGAATTGTTTGTTGTTCTCGATTCAATAAACGTCTTATTTTGTGGTATTCATTATTTTCAATTAGGAAAGGATGTTTTGTGACTTGAAAACCAAGATTGATACATTTTTCATTTCCACCTGCTGGAGGATGAGGCAAATCTGCTTGTAAGTCATAAGAATCGCAAGGAGTTATGGTTGTTTTTCGATTTGTGAATGTCTCATCAGGATTGTTAGGGTTTTCTAGCTCATTAACTGCAATTTCTAGATCACCCCATGTTGGATTAACATTGTAGGTAAAACTAGCTTCATTGATGTGCACTATAGTCTCAGAGGCAACATACGCAACCTCCCATGCAGAGAAGTTATGTTTTAATGTCTCTTCGTTTTCATCGAACAGAACGTATAGCAACAGTTTTTCTCTACAATAGTTTTCATAGTCAGAATGTTTATTGTATTTGACAAACCGTATCATAGAGGTTTTTTTTCTTTTTGATATGGGTGCACCATTTTTTTTGTAATGTGATACAAATTCTGCTAAGCAGATATGCCTAATAGGAGATGGACGCTGGAGGTGATAATCAACAATAGAGTGACATAGCACATCTTCTGAATTGTCAGGCTCTTGTTCTAGCAAAACCGATGGTTTAAGCACAAATGTGCGTTTCTCGAGTGGATATGTGTTTATGAAGACATATTTTCTTGAACTATAAGTGAGGGGCAGGGAAAGTGCAATGTGAACTGCTTGTTGAGCAGACATTTGTTGAAGATTAAGTAAAGTATTTCCAAGTGTGTGTATCATTTGTATGGCATCAATATGACTTCTTTCATGTTCTTTGTGTATTCTTCTCAATGCACTTGTCATAGATTTGTCAACCTTTGTCATATACGAGGCACAGTACGATGTTGCGCATATGCATTGAGCAAATACTGTGCATATGTATTTGCTTTCCACATAACTGGCATGTCCTTGGAGAAACTATTGTTCCAAATATGGGAAAGTTTTCGTTTAAGGAAAACGGTTGGTTGTTTAAGCGTACATTGTATGGCTTGGATGTACTCATCTTCTGATAGATTTAGCTCTGTCAAGAAGGCAACGAAGCTCACCAGCGCGTCAAATTCTCCTTGTTCTAGAAATGCAAACAAGGATTTAGATTTCTCAACAACAACATTATCCTCTAAACTAAGTGGCTCTATTATTCTTGTAGCTCTCATTGGCGACACGAGAAAGTTGTATCTGCAATGCGAGTTTTCTCGTTTTCTACAACTTCTTGTATGGTAATGTCTATGAACTTTGGCAAGTTCTGGATCCAAATGATCTGTGTTGCATGTTATGTATTTCTCCACAAATTGTTCGATCTCTTAATTGTTGTCAACTCCATAGACTGGTGCACCCTCTATCCACAACAGTGCGTGGTCATGTTCATTTCCCCTATTATGGAATTCAGTCACAAAAAAGTAGTTCGATATTTTTCCAAAAAACGTTTCATGATGGCATATCAATTGTCTCAAAGCATTTATTCTATGTCTATAGTAGTGAGTACATGTCACTGGGTTTTTTTTTATGAAGTAGTCAATGTCATTATTTTCCACTGTATCGATTTGTTTTTTATGTTTCCTGTTCCTATGTAGCTCAGATACAACAGCTACCAATGGATCCCAGCAATGCTCTACACTTGTAAATGTGATGAAAAATGTTGGCAGGCCCAATTGTCGGATCATTGCAAAAATAGTTTTTTTGTTTTGTTGCAAATAGTTAGGAGAGGTGTGAATGTTTTTTAAATCTATGTATCCAATATCAGATTTCAGAGTTTTTTCTAAGTTTACTTTGTACTTGACATACTTGGCCACCAACTTTTTTCCTTGTAACTGGGATTTTCTTATTCGGACCCACATGCAGGAGAGAACTTGCTCTATTATTATGCGCATTGTTTTGAAAAAAAAATTTGTTATGTGACAAGAGAAGTCACCGCTTGAATGTAGCAGCTCTCATCGGACTATTTTATGATAAGTGAATCGTTCTGTAATGTCAGTGGCACATGGATCTCCATAGAAGAGTGTTGGAAAGTTCATTTCCTCAATGAATTTGTCCTTGAATATTCCAAGTGGACGCTACCCCTCAGCAGGTGCAATTTCGACAATCTTGTCTTGCAAGTCACGAATGCACTGTGAATTAGTGAATCCGTGCACCAATGTCTCAGCAAGTGTTTCATTCTCCGATTCATCACTTGTATAAAATTCACTAGCATTTTCGAGAGTCTCTGCAGAGTTGGCATCCTCTTCTGCAAGAACATTGTTCCAATTTTCATTTATACAAATGTTTTGTGCTTTGTACAGGGCCCTGGAACATAATTCCTTTAATGCTTTCATAACAGCATGCACACACACTTTGCTTGTCTGACATGAATTTTTGTATCGCAAGCATCTTTTCAGAGCCACAACAATTGTCATCGTATCACTAATGAATTGTGGCAAGGCTTTTTGCACAACATCTAGCTGAACAGGCACATTAATAATTGATCATGTTAAGCCCATTTGGGGTCATTTATAGCCCCAAGGCCTGATTTGTGCAAATGCAATTCGCAGAGACACAAGTCTCTCCTCAAGTTTCGTAAGTGCAGTTACATCTGGTAGTGGTGTATTACATCTTCTTTGGTCAGGGGTTGCAAATTGTGGCAGTTTTCCATTTTCAAGCGACCGTTTACATGGAAGACAAATT
>JASDQU010416662.1:0-10295 GCA_032191745.1 Picea mariana
TGATTTGAATAGAGGAACTTCTCATTGTTTAGTGTGACCCTGCATTATTTATGTATTTGGTTATTTAAACCCTGCATTCCAATGTATTTGGTTGTCTAAGCAACATTCTTCATACCTTTTCTGTTATTTGGCATCTGATTTACAGTTTCTAAAAGCACTGGTTCATTAAGCTATTATGATAAGTAATCTCTCCATTGTGCTATCTTAGTATCCCATTGATCCACCTACTGAAAAGTATTCAATTCTTAAGTTACCAAGCACCTCTAGTCTGCAACCATAGAGGGTTTCTTGGAGTGATAACAGAAGCACATTGAGATGAGATATCACTATGTTTGGGACATGGTGCAGAAGAAAATTCTCATTATTCAGTATGTTCCGACAGAAGAACAAACGCCAAATATTTTGACCAAGCCACTGTCCTTGACAAAGTTTGTGTATTTTTGAGACAAGCTTGGTGTTGCTGAGAATGCCTCTATTGCTGAGAGGGAGTGTTGAATTTAATGCGTCTGGAAGAGCTATTCTTCTGGAGGATGGCATAATACCTGGGGTTCTTGGTCTGGGACCAAGCAGTTAGAGCCATGGAAAAATACCCTTGTGAGTACCCCCAGTAGATGACTAGGGTTCTTGGTCTAGGACCAAGCAGTAAAGACCCTAGATGTATTCTAGGGCCCCTGGATGTGTTCCAGGGAATCCTTTCCCTTAGCTTGGATTGATCTTTGGATGTGTTCCTTGGTGGTTGATATAAGCCCCTATATGTTCCTAGGGCCCATAGATTTGTTCCAGGGTAACCATGCCTAAAGCATGGGTTGATCCTTGTTCTTGTACCTTGGTGGATAAGAACCCAAATGTTTTACGGGGAAACTTGGTCTTTGACCATGTAGATCTTGGTGTAATACTAAGATGTGTTGATGTGTGATCCTCTTTCTCTCTTCTAGGATGGTCCATAGGACCTAGGAGAGACTATGAAGATGGGAATGACCACATTGTGTGATGTATCCCATTATGCAATGATGATAAGGTTTATTGGTCACCTTGAGATTCATATGGACATGTTTTTCCACTATGAAAACCCGTTTGTCTTTTCTAACCACTTGATTGATCTTCACCCTTATTTTTTAGGTTGGGTATGAGTGGCGTTTTTAATTTTATGTTTTAGGGTTTTTAAGGTTATATTAGAAGTATTAATTAATATTTAATTTGACCTATTAATTTAATATTTATATTAATTAATATGTCATTTTATTAACTAATATTTTATTAACCTAAGCCCTAGCCTAAAACTATAAATAAGAACCCTTCCCTCACTATTCTATTATACTCACTCACTCTCTCCTCATCTAAGTGGTGGATAGCTATGAGTTTTTATTCCTAAGTGTTGTAGCCTCCTTGACTGTTTAGTTCGGCTCACGTATCTTTGTGCTAGAGGGTGGTTCTAGGTGCTGGGTTGTTGATTGTGCCCTTGCTGAGTTGATTGTTGCTACCAGGTCTCCCTTACTACTAAGATCTACTCATTCCTAGTAGCCAACCACCCCTCACTCATAAGATATTCTTTTTTTCCCGAAGCCGATCACCTTACTATACAAATCTACCTTCATTCAAGCAACTTCTACCTTCATTCAAGCAACCGACCCTTCTATCTCTGTGTAAGATCTAAGTGACATAACTGCAGACCCCCTCTGAAGGCTGCCATCTACCTCTATGTACATATCTAGAATTAAATTGGGCCGCGACTGTTCTTCCAGGCTCATTATCATTTGCTATCACACTTTCTTTAGCTGGTAGATTCCTCTCTGTGTGTGGCTAAGATAAGGGTTTACTATTCAAGATATCAGTTTGGGGTTCTTTTTTTTTAGGGTTTTCTGTTGTGGCAAAACAATCTCATATTCTCTTTGACAGAGATATAACCCTTAGTGGTTGATCCATGAGCCCAATACTAGATTTGAGCATAATTCAGAGGTGTACAGATCACTTGTGTGCCAAGCTCTTCCTTCATTTCACAAGAGGTATTTTTCAGAGGTAAGTTTCAGTTGCATTATTAGTTCAGTTTGATTTATTTGTTTAAACTCAAATCTACTAATTGGTATGCTCATAAATTTTTAATGTTCTAGATATATGATTGTTGTACTAAGATCTACTAGTTTGCATGCTCAGAAATATTTATAATTTAGATCTAATTATTGTTTTTAGATCTATTGTATTTCTTATGTATCTCTGATCAGAGTTTTTATATAGATATATTTTGTACTTGCTGATCTAGCTAACAGATTTTTGAAAAGTATATTTTTCTGTTATTTTCCCCATTTCTAACAGTTCCTAGAGAAGATAATGCATTGGCTAATTCCCTAGCTGTTTCTTCTAGTAAATTTAAAGTTCCACTACATCCTAAAATCAAGTACTATGTTGAAGTAAAATATAGGCCTTCCATTCGTGACAATGTCAAACATTGGAAGGTTTTTGAAGATGATCTTGAGATAAAAATATTTCTTGAAACAATAGATGAATTTTCTGCACTTCATATTGATCAAGACCTAGATGATGAAAAAAATCCTCATGTTGATAAATTCTTGAACAATATTGCAGACGAAAAGATTTTCTAGTTGCCTAGCAATCATATCCCCAAGGTATTGCTTCCATTAGAGATTATTTGATAGTAATGGTGTGGCTGTCAAGGTGAGAGGTTCAAATGAAGATGCTGATTTGACAGAGTGCATTCTAGGTACTAATGAAAATCCCAAGTATGTCAAGCTGTCTATTAGTCTGTTAGAAAAACAAAGATACGAGTATATCAAACTTCTAAAAAAATTTGCTTATGACACTAGCATTATTGAACACAAAATACCTTTGAAGGATGATACTAAACCATTTAGACAGAAACTAAGGAAGATCAATCCTATGTTGCTGCCCATCATGGAGAAGGAGGTCAAAAAATTGCTTGATGCTCAGATCATCATACCTTTGAGGTATTATGAGTGGATAGCTAATCTTGTCTCTGTTAGGAAAAAGAATGGAGAAATTAGACTTTGTGTTGATTTCATAAATTTAAACAGGTGTTCTAGGAAAGATAATTACCCCTTGCCTCAGATGGAACATATTTTGCAAAGGGTGACATGATCAACTATGATGTCCATGATTGATGGATTTTTAGGCTACGATCATATCTCTATTTTTCCTGAAGATAGGGAAAATAAAACATTCACCACTCCTTGGGGTTCATTCATGTATGCCAAGATTCCCTTTGGTCTCATGAATGCAGGGGAAAATTTTTAGCGTGCAATGGATATTGCTTTTATTGGACAAAAATATAAGTTTGTGGTGATCTACTTGGATGACATCACAATGTTTTCAAAATTTGATCAAGAGCACTATCAACATTTGGAGAAGGTGTTCTGGAAATGCAAAAAATTTGGACTGTCACTTAATCCCAAGAAGTCCCTCTTTGCTATGAAGGAAGGTAAGTTGTTGGGACATATTGTCTCAACTGAAGGGATAAATATTGACCCAAGTAGAGTAGAGTCCATCAAGTCTCTGTCTCTCCCTAGGCCCAAGAAAGATATTCAGTCCTTCCTAGGTAAGATAAAATTCTTGAGAAGATTCATTTCTAATTTTGCTGAGTTGGTTAAGTTTATCACATCCATGCTGAGAAAGGGAAATGAGGTTAAATGGACACTTGAAGCTAGAAATTCATTTGATCAAATTAAACAAGCACTGACTGAGGCACCTGTTGTTATCATCCCTGATTATTCAAAATAATTTCTGATATTTTCTTTTGCCTCAAATGATACATTGGCTGATGTCCTCCTTCAAAACAATTTAGATGGAATGGAGCAACCTATTTATTTTTTCAGCAGAGCTTTGGGAGATGCTGAAATTAGGTATGACATCATGGAGAAGAAAGCTTATGCTTTGGTCAAATCCCTCAAATATTTTAGAGTATATGTTTTTCATTCTAGAATTATTGCTTATGTCCCTTCAACCTATGTTAAATAAATTCTAATTTATCCTGACATAGATGGAAAGAGAAGTAAGTGGAATGCCAAAATTATGGAATTTGACCTTGAGATGAAACCTACCAAGCTGGTGAAAGGAAAAGGTTTAGCTAGATTGTTAGCTGGATCAAATTGTAAGATACTTGGGGTTAATTTATTGAATGCAAATTCCGTATATCAATAGACTGATATTACTAGCAACAACTCACATATCAACCCCCAATTGACAGAGTGTATTTGGTACAAGGACCTCATCCATTTCTTGTAGACATTGCAACCTCTTACTGGACTTTAGAAGGCTAAGGTGAGGGCTTTAAAGCTCAAAGCAATCAGATATTGCATTGTTGATCATGTTCTGTATTGGAAGGATCCTGTAGGGGTTCTTTTAAGATGCTTAGACCCAGATGAGGCAAAGCAAACCATGATTGATTTTCATGATAGCCTATGTGGAGGTCATAATTTGTGGAGGACCACAACATATAAATTACTCATAGCTGGGTACTTCTGGCCTAATTTATTCACTGATTTATGTGTAAAGATCAGGGCCTGTGATAAATTTCAGAAATTCTCAGGCAACCAACAACTAAAATCTTTGCCTCTGAATCCTGTAATGGTATATGATACTTTCCAACAATGGGGATTAGATTTCATTGGAGAAATCTATCCAGCTTCAAGTGGCCAGAATCGTTGGATCCTGACTTCCACTGATTATTTCACCAAGTGGACAGAATCCATTCCCACAAGAAATGCAACACATAAAGTGGTTATTGGCTTCCTGAAAGATATTTTGTCAAGGTTTTGTTGTCCTAACAAGATTGTGACTGATAATGCTACAACCTTCAAAGCTAAACCTCTGATCAAGTATTGTGAAAATTTTGGGATCTAGCTCATTCAACGTACTTCTTATTACCCTCAAGGTAATGGATTGGAAAAATACTCCAACAAAAATCTAGTAAAAATCATCAAAAAACTGTTGGAGGACAAAAAAAGTCTTGGGATTCAAATTTGAAGTTTTCTCTATGGGCAGATAGATTAACTACCAAGAGATCAATTGGGACTACTCCATTTTAGATGGTCTATGGAATTGAAGCTATTTTCCCTACTCAACTAGCCTTACATGTGGCAAAGTTTCTTCAAGACCAACAAGGAGAACCATATGACATGATCAAAAGGATGCATCAACTAGTGGAAGTACAACAGACTAGGGAGAAACTCTTTGATAAAGCACAAATTTATCAGCAGAAAATCAAAAAAGCTTTTGACAAGAAGGTGAAGAAGGAAGCTTTCTAGCTAGGAGACCTGGTACTCAAATGGGATGCACAAAGGCAAGACAAGGGTAAACATGGTAAATTAGAAGCCTTGTGGATTGGTCCTTTCAAGATTTCTGAAGTTTTTCAAAATAACACTTTTAAATTACAGAGCTTAGAAGATACTGAATTTTCTGGTGGCCCAATCAATGGGAATTTTATGAAGAAATAGTTTTCTTAAAGCCATGAGTGGCTTTCCTTTCATTGTAATTATCCATTTTTAGTCTGTCTTATTTTCTTTAAATATTGACCCCATAGCCCTTGGATAAGACACTAGAACTTCATGTTCTTGGCATCTCCCAGGGAGCATGCCATCCTCTGTGGAGCCAAATGTTATCACATAGAATTGTAAGGGTAAAAAATCATTTCAATTTTGATTTTGAGTCATAGGTTTTCTTAATTTATAGGTTTTTATGAGTTCTTGCTATAGTCATATTTCAAATTTTGATTTAAATAAGCTAAGGTTAGTTTGGCCTTGGTTTAGAGTCCTTGGGTTATGTCTTTGTTATCATGACAAGTTGAATAAACCTTCATGAATCACATATTTGAAACTGTCCATCATCACCTTGACATGTCACACCTCCATGTTGTGCATAAGATCTTCCTTTGTCACCTTTTACCCATTTAACTGTCAAATCAGATTTGATCTATGTGTTGCCAACTCACTAGGAGAGTTCGCATCGCATTCAAAGTACTCCATGCATTCATTTCCATCGTTGAATTTATGGATCATGTCAAAGAATATCTCATTGTTTTCATAGGTTGTATTTTAAACCAATTTCCAGGGGTTATGTCATAAATCTTTCTAACAGTTTGCTCCAGGTGTGGAAATCGTGTTTGAGCTCAACGCTACAAACCTGGTGCTACAGACAGACACTACAAACTAGGCATTGTGAACTGGCCAAAGAGGAGAGTTTTAGATTCAACTACTTGCAGACATTCCTGTTCCAAATTAACAACATCAACAACAAACACAAGTCCACCAGGTACTCCATGAGAATTTACACACTATTTAAAGATTGAAGGAGAGGTTTTTGCTGGTTTCACCCCTCAGCTCTGTGAACTATTCTATTATACTACTTCCTGATTTCAAATATATTTCCTTCATGCTTTGAACCTTGTTTATTAAACCTCATTACCTCTAAGACCTCATCTATCCTTCCCCTTACTCAAAATTCTTTTGCTCCACTGATATTCCCCAGCGTTGCAAACTCTCTACTCTGGCGCTACGAAATATGTGCTGCAAACTCAGTGCTATGAATTTTCTGTTCTCAGCATGGATTTTGTGGTTGATCAACTTCCAATCTAGGTTTAAATATTGCATGCATTATCATGCTGATAAATGATACTTGTATTGTCATGAAACCTTGTTTTAAGCAGAGAATTCACATGTGTCTCCCTCTTATTATAAATTCCAGTTTCCTTTCTTTATATCTCCCGTTTGAAGAATTCCACGTCTCATTCCTGAATGTGCATAAAGTGATTCATATAAATTCTATACAAGTTCAGCCTATTGAAAACAATTCTCCATAAAAAACCTAGTCTCTTATATTCCCGATTTTAATACATCTACTTGTCATTACAACTCAAGAAAGCATTCCTCAACATCAGTATGGATAGTCAACAACATAAGAAGACTCATAAGGGAGGTTAAATAGTGAGAACATAGCCCTATGACATGCAATTACTTAATTCTGAACCTTTGATCAGAGATGCATTTTAGAGAGTAGGTTGCATCAATTTTTATCAAAAGATGCAGATGGGGCATCCAAAGGTGGCCAAAGAGTTTGCATTGAATTTTGATGGTGCTAAAACCAATGTGGGAATATTATAATTTGAAGTTTCATAGCTGTCCATCTCAGCTGCAACATAGATACCCAATAATGGAGAAAAATGGTTCAAGGCTATGACATTAAATGTTGCTTTCTCCAAGGAATTTTTTAAACCTGAGTATCAGGAGGACAACTTATCCAAATGGATCCCTAGAAACCATATGCTTGAAGGTTTTGACAAAATGATGAAGGTTATCCAGAGGTATTTCACCCGTGAAGGGAGATTTAACATGATATACCAATACCATGTAAGGCTGTTATTCCACTTCACAGGGAAAGAAGCTATGTATCTCCCTTTTTACCTGTTTAGAAGCATTGGAAAAATGTTTGATAGGGTTCAAGCTAAATCAAAAGAAGTAGACACACGTGTCTTTCATTCTGGCCTGATAATGATGTTAGTGATGGAATAATTGAGGAAGACAAACACTAATTGGGAATAATTCCTTACTTCATCATAGTTTCAACTAAACATTGCCCCTACTCCACAGTCAAAGATACAAAGTCCTATTCCTGTAAATAAGAATGTGTGTTCGGAGGCCAACAAGAGGAAAAGGGGTACTATGACTGGTAAAGATAACAAAGCTATAGAAGAAACAAAAGTAGGAGGGCCTTCACAACCTTCACACAGGGAAAATTCACCTTTGATAGATCCCACTCCTGCAAAGGTTGATTCAAGAAAATCCACAGGTCTAAGAGGCAGAAAGTTGGTGTTTCCTTCACCCATTGCAACTGACAAGGTCAAAACTAGGATGCCTCTTACTAGAGTAGCATCCAAGCAATAAATCCATGTGAAGGATGATGCAGTAGGAGTTTCATCCTAGAGGAAAGATAAATACATAGTTGTTGAAAATCCTGTTGAAATTGTTGATATCACTACTTCTCAAGAAGAGAGAAATACCACTTTTAAGAGGCTCAACAAACAACTTAAAGAGGCAAGGGATGAAGTTGATAAGATGAGAAAGGAAGACTTGAGTGTCAGAAGGAAATTTAAGGAAGTGTTGGATATTCATCACAAGTCCATTGAGAAGGAAATTTTTCTGACTAAAATTTTCTTTCCCCTCCACAAGAAGCTCAGAAATATTTACAGACAAAACATATATTATCAAGCTCAGATCGAAAAGATAAAGACAAAAATTCAGCCTTTCAAAGAAGAGTTATCTAAGAGAAATATGGACATGTTGGCTAAAGTTACTACTAGGGGAAGCTCCAGAGTTAAAAAATGAAGAAGTTGAACCTCCTTAAACAATATCAGTTTTTGACAAGTTTCTTGTTTATTCATTTTTGAAATTTTGAGGATGGTTATGCCTTACAAACCATGTTTAGCTCCTGAGATGTTCTATTCTAGTCATGTATCAAGATCATAAGTTGTTACAAAAGTTTGGGGCACTCTGAGATAGTTTTTGGAACACTTTAAGGCTTTATCAAATGAAATAAGTTGCTACAATAAAGTTCGCAGCGCCTGGCGCTGCAAACTGGCTGATACAATCATGCACTGCAAACTGGCACTACAAACTCATGTTTTGGAGTTTTGAAGGGAGAAACAATTGCCAGGTGTCAAAGATGGATGCAATCCAATTGTATGATGGCCAATTATGAGCTGGGAGGACACCTGCCAAAGGGAGATCCGCTCAAAGGGACACTTCATCAGCCATAAAGAATATGTTGAAGACGTTGCCAACATTAGCCTAAATTTTAGCATTCTATTTTATTTCTGTTGAACAAGTGTAGTCATGCCACCTTTAGGCATAATAATCCTATGCAGGATTGGTGATTCGAATTGTAAAGCTATCAATGACAGCCTAGGATATCAGATATGCATGGTAAGTTTGAAGGAGGGTTCAAATGGTTAGAGAAAAACTCATATTTTGATGTTTTCTATGTAACAAAGATATCTCCTATTGTATGTACCAGACCCGAGACACTTTGATTAATAGAAATCAATTCTTTTTTCCTTATCATCTTTTTTCTATCTAATTCTGATTGCAGTCTGTTGAATGATTCAATTGGATTAATTATATCTTTTTTGTAATGAAGGGTCTATTGTGATACTGTTTATAATTATATCAGAGTTTCCTCTTTGACTATTAAAAGTTCTTGTTTCAGAGGGTTTTTCTTCATATGTCTATCAGTACTACCTGATGTAGATGGTGTTGAAATAATGTAACTGCGAAGAGCATTCTTATTATTATTGGATTAAATCCCCATTGTGGATTAATCATGTCATTATTATTATTATTGTTATTGGATTAATTCCCATTGTGGATTAATCATGTCGGTAATTGTATAAGGACCAAATCCCCTTTTGCGGATTGGTCATTGGAAAATTACAAAGGGAAGAATAAGAAGTCGACCCCAACAGTTATCATGGAAGACCCATAATTAATTAAAGGTGGGTTTACCCACCCAGAGTGAGAGGTCGGCCCTGCCAGTTGTGACCTTTCACATGTGCTAGTCTTGTATAAATAAGAGGCTAGCGCCTCACTTCAAACACACAACTCACTTGCTCATTATCTTATGAGGCAAGCTGCAATTACCAGTTGGAGAGAGGAGAAGAAGAGTGGAGCATCTCTTGGGGAGGACTATCTGTATTGGTTTGAGTTATCTCTTGAACATTGTATAAGATATTTATGATAAGGAAGTTTTTGCTGGGTTTTGTTCCCCTAGAGGGTTTCCCAGGATAAATGCTATGTCTCTTGTGAATGTGTATTTCTCAGTGATATTGTTCTTATGATGCTCTTATCTATTGAAATGAAAAGAACTATAATAATGGCATAAAACATTAACATGGTATCAGAGCCAACCTGAAGGAAGCATATTTCGCAAGAGAAAGACGTCACTGTTGCAGTACCTACAAATTAGGGTTTTTCAAAAGTGAATCCTTTCAGCTCCAAAACCACCTAAAAAGTTGTGCCCTCCCTCAAGGATCATTTTGGCACCATCAACGCACCTTTTCAGTGGCTAGATCTCCCGGAAAGTGAAACCCTAGTTTCACAAAGTACCAGAAAACCACAAAACCAGAGTACCATAAGTACCAGAAGTACCAGAGTACCAGAAGTACCAGAAAACCAGAAGCACCAGTCCATAAATCCACAGATCAAGTTTGAGGGGGTAAAAGTTGGATTTTCGAAATTCTGACTACACCAGCTAACTCGCCTCAGCTCAGCACATCT
>JASDQU010416664.1:0-10295 GCA_032191745.1 Picea mariana
AAGTCAGTATTTTGCCAACCATTCGAACTCCAACTCACCCTTCTAGAAGATTCCTTCTAGAAGGATCGAGAACTTATTCATTTTCTTCCTTTAGAAACATATCCGCACCCTAACCATTGACACAGTACGGGAAGTCCGCAGTCAAGCTGAATGCAGCATGCGGAAATGAAGGATTCCCGCAGGAGAGTATATAAGTAGCCTGCGAACTATTTCCAAAATATGATTTTGAGAAAATGACAAGTGTAACTTTCTTCAGGAAAAAGTTCTTAATGAAGAGTTTGATCTTCCATTATCATGACATAATCATAATATCATCTTGATAACCAAAAATGTGGATAACAACCATGAAACGAGAAATACATATTGTTTTGTGGTAACGATTCATAGGGCACATAGGAAGGTGTAGCACTTTCACTAGTGCCCAGGTTATATGCTGAAGTAGAAGGGGAACCTGAACTTGGTTGAGAGGTTGGGCGCATCATGGGGGTCGACGAGGGTCCACTCATGGGTCGAGGGGGAGTAACATGATATGGTTGTTGGTAAGGGGGAGGAGGGTAATAATATGGCCCTCCATATGTTTGTGTATATTGGGGTGTACCGTACATAGGTGGTGGTTGGATGTACCGGTTGTGGTGTGTCGTGGCACCAATCAACCCATCCGCTGCATGAGCAATGCCAGGTTTTTCCTTGTCAAATTGTACGGGTCTAGGTGCATCAGGTAAGACTATGTATAAGTAACCCGACTAAGCATAAATGAGGTCGAATTTTTTAGCCTTGTTGATGGCTTCCTCTTCAGATTGGGGGAAGGTGGATGCCACATCTTTGGCAAGTATAGAGACAAGTGATTTTAGAAACCAATCGAGACGTTGTTCTTTGGTGGTTTCTTCTTCACATAAACTACGTCATCGACGCCATTCGTGAATGTGGTTGGAAATATGCATAGATGAGGTTTGTTTGCACTCAGAGAGAAGTTCTAAATCAGTGTCATGATGATCTGGTAGTTGGAAAAAGGCCAAAAAGGCTTTGGCCAAGGATTCAAAAGTTACATGGGACCCTGGTTTTTCGTCCACATACCATTTGGCTAATGGACCAGTGAGTGTTCGTTGAAATAACCTTAAGAAGATGGAGTCATCCATTATGTTGTTTGAAGAGCACCATAAGTGGAAGGTAATGACATGATTGATGGGATTTTCCTTTAAATTTTGGAATGTTTGAAGGTAGCTTTATAGGCATATTGGGCCATGTGGGGTCATGTAAAATAGGATCAGTCATGAGTTTACTCAAATCATGAATGTTGAGAGATGCCAAGTATGGCACGGGGTGTGTTGGTGGAGGATTAGTTCCAGCGATGGTGTGAGCAGGTAGTGGACATGACCCTTGAGGGGGATTTGGTGTGGTTGTACTTCTCCCTTGAGAAGAAGTTTTCCCCCGCCTCCTTATGAAGGAGAGCTAGTGGATGGATGGCCTTAGGAATTGGACCCAAGTAAAGTGGAACCAATCAAAGTTGATCCCAAAATAGTGTCGCTCACGGGGGTGTGAGATGGTTGAGCCGGTGAGTCGACAAGACTAGGAACTCCTCCTAAAATAGGAGGGAGATTCTCCAAGCGTCTGAAACGATGGGGATTATGTGGGTCCCCTATGATGTCCAACTAGTAAAAGTGAATGTGTGCAAATGGTGATGAGAGCAATAAATGAACAAAAGACTTGTATAATTTATACCTTCACAATATAACTCACAATTGCATGTAATCAAATGAGCATCATACATAAATCATCTGTAAATAAGCATACATGTGGGTAGGTGTATTTTTTCTACGTGGGGGAACAAATAAAGCAAATGCTCGTGTCCTAAAAAAGATGTATCGTCCTTCCTCTCAAATAGCATTGGACCTTCCAAGAGCACTCAACAGTGGGGTCTGAAGCCACCAGAAGAGGAACTAGTGAAGGATGAAATAATCAGTTATAATGAGGGGTAGAGGGTGCATATCCCGAAAGAGCTGGAGATATTTCGAAATAGCCATACAAAATCTAATCAAGGTGCAATTGCAGTCCACAATTTCCACTTGGGTAGATGTCCTAAATTTGGTCACTAGGTACCCTGGTCAAAGTGCAACATTTAGATTTTTGGCCTTAAAAATGGGTCACGGGCTGGATCCCTTCCAAGAGTTGGGTGACTCAAGGGGGGACGCACAGAACGAACAGACCTCAGCCTTCAACCCTTCACAGGGATCTCCCTTCCTTATGGTGTAGGAACACTTGACTTGGAGGATTTTAAAGTTTCCTATTTGTCAACTTCTAATGTTTGAAAATGTGAGAACCATATAACGAGGGGTTATTTGGATGCCTACCCCCGAGATCCTACCTAGACAAAAAAAATTGTTTTGGCACCTCCTGTGGAGGAAAACTTAGTGAGTTTTTAGAAAAAAATTAGATGCGGTGGGCTGAGAGATTGGGGGTGTGAACTAATCTCATTTGAATTAAGTGGGTGTGGATAATTTCTTCAAGAAATAGTGGGATGTTTCAGATTTCCTTTGGAGAAAACCTACTTCAACCTCCACAATTAAAGATGGAAATTATGTGAGTGAGGAGTGACTTTGTGTGTGAGCAAGTGATAAAATGTGCCAAATTTTAATAAGTTAGGTGTAAATTTGCAACATGTGGACTTCCTGTGGTCCTTACAAATATTTGTTACCTATCTTACTAAGTGTCATTGGTACAACCTTGCGGAATTTTAAAATCCATAAAGATCTATCATGTAGACATATGGGTCCTTACCAATCCTTCAAACTTCCTAATGTTGTTTACACTAAGAAAGCTTGAAAAACTATCCTAGATTGCAAGCATGTGGGCATGTATGGGCACATTACTTTGATCTTTAAACTCTCTTAGTGATGTAAACTAAGAAAGAAATTTCAAGAAACTATCCTAAGTTTGCAACATGTGGGCATGTATGGGCCCTTACAAATTTAAGATGATTTTAAAAAAGAAACTAAGAGGAGCCCTAGCGGGGCTTTGTCCTCTACTAAAGATTTTTGTTAAGGGAGATGAAATGTCCCCTTAACCACCTTTTTGATTCTCAAGATCGCTCTATGGTGCGAGAGAAGAGCATACTCAATGATCAAAGTTGATTTCTGGTCCCAATGTAAGTGTTTTTATATATGGTAGCAATAATCTCAACTTAAATTTTACAAACCAAACAAGTCATCCATGTGGAAACCAAAGAAAAAGAGGAGAATATATGGTTCTTTTTTACCCCCTAAGTGCCTATGTTTAGATAACCTTTCATATGGGAAATGAGTCTAAGTGGAGTGCATTTAAAATTTGCATGAAATCAAGAATTTGAAGGCTAGGGGCATTCAAATCATCACAAAAACCTTTACAATTTTGAAACTCTGGAAATGTGCGCGGGTTATAGTTCTGACAGAGGCGCAGTGGGCGCACAGTGTGCAAAATGCACAGAGAACAGAAGCCTTTTGGGTGCGCAATGCGCAGAGAACATAAGTCTTTTGGGCGCACAATGCGTTGAGTACACGTCTATGGGATGGAATACCCGCGCAGGTTCTGATACGCGTCGGGGAATTTTTTTTTGAATGAAATTCTCCTCCTCTAGATTAAAATCTAACTTTTGACAGGTAAGGATAGGCCGGTTTTGGTACCTGTAAGGAAAATGGATTAAAAAGAAGTGCTCTCTAAGCCCAAATAGGGTGTAAATTGATACCTTTCCACAGTATGGTCGTCAATCTGTTGTGTCTGTTTCGTCACTTGGGTGAGAAAAACAAGGGCACTTGCATGCCTAGTTGGGCCTGCTAGACAAGACAGAGGTTAGTGCATGGGTTTAAACAAACCAAACACATGAAATAAACAACTAAACAAACTAAAACAACTAAGGCAATAAAACTAGAATGCATAAGAAACTTTTAGAACCATAAACAATCAACCAAAGACCAAGATTATGCCACCAATGGATAACTATATTAGTTGGAAAAATACCATAGAGAAAAATGAGGACTTATGAGTCCCTTCTTCCTCCTTGGGAGGGCTCTTGAGTTCCCTAATGGAGAGTTCTTCTTACAATGGAAGAAAAATGGCAAATGATGAAGAAAATCAATGCATATTCCCTCAAGAGGTGAGTGGAATGGCCTGTTGGGATGATGCTAGAATGATCCTAGGAGAAAAGAGGATTCTCATGGGAGAATTGAGGCAGCATAACAAGACTATGAAGATCTTGGTTTCTTAGTGCACTGATGGCCTCCTTTTATAACATTTATTCAAGACAATATTCAACTAGTTCTTAGTGTGAACAAGGGGCCCTTTAGGGCACCCTTTGGTCTTTGACTAGCCCCCCATTTGGATTCATCTCAGATCTAAAGGTCAAATCAAATTGGGAGCTGGTCCATAAGTGGTTGAGGGGCCGACAAGAACCATAAATGTGTTGTTCACAGGAGTGTGCGGTTGTTCTCGCACACAGTTGTGCATATGGCGCATTGTGCGTTCTAAGGGCTTCTTTGGCCAGCGCACTGTGTGCATGCTTCCTTTAGTGAGTTTGCGCATGTTAATTTTTGCCCAATTGTATAGTTTTTTCCTTTTGGAAATGCATTTTGGTGCTGCAGGTGAACTAATAGTTGTTTGGCATTGTTGTATTTCTGTAACCATTTGCATGCAATCTTGCGGATGAAATTTTAGTGATAATAGATTACTTCTCGCCAGAATATCTTTCAGAATTGCAAAACGATACCATCCTTGACAGAAATACAAGAACTTCAAAACGAGGGAATGTGGAGTACCTTTGTCTTGGTATCAAAGGCACAAATACAAGAAAATCTAAATGTATTAAGGTTAGAAGGGTGAGGGAACTATACCCTCATATACAGGTTGACTAAAAATAGTCTTTTGGAGGTCCAAAAGCTTCCCAATGGGGAGGAGTGATCTGGGGGATCAAAAAATGCTCCAAAATCAAAGTGTTCTAAAGTGCTTGAAAATGATTTCATTGCGTAGATCTCATCCTCACGATCCCAATGCAATAGAGTATGTATGGAAAAGTTATGGTGTTCTGTCTGTTTTCCCAAACAAGCACAAATTTTTTTGACTGTGCAGTCCATACAGGCTGACGTGGCAGCTGACTATGTGGTTCGTATAGCCGTACAAATGACATGGAAAGGACATGTGGCAAGGCTGACCAGGTAGGTGGCGTGGCAGGGTAATGATGTGGGCCAATGGATGGTCGACACATGGCAGGTGACTAGTGCATATGTGGGCCAATGGAAGGGTGCCACGTGGCCCACTCAGGAACTGCCACGTGGCACCCCGTCGACCAATAAAATTTTGATCGGACTCCACCGAACTTGAAAGCGATACCTCCGGACATGAGCGAAGAGGTGAGGGCAGATGTACCAATCCATCTATTGGGTGTTGCTTACCACTATATGGTGCGAATAATATTTCAATCCATATGGAAAAACATTTGGTAGTAGGGTTGGGGCTAAGCCCCAACCTTGGTCACAGAATCCAATAATCAACCACTATGGAATCGGGGGCAGAACCAACGGGGAGCCTACCGACGGAGGTGGGCAATTAACCTTAGTTCCTGGACATGTGCCCCACACGACCACTATCTCTGGAGGACAGGTGTTAAATGCACTAATGGTGCGCCATTTTCTCCCATGATATGGAAACACATGCAAAGCCAGGTTTGAGGGCATCAGAGCTAGGTTTTGGAATAGTGTGTGTGTTTTAGAGAAAGGTTTTGCTGTAGGTTTTGGGGAAAACTTTAAAGGAGGATAACTTTCTCATTTTTTGACCAAACCAGGTGCAGAAAAATCCTAGACAGGGGTTTTTGACAGTTCTAGAGCCATTGGAGCTGTTATTTTTTCCATTTGAGCATTGTAAATTGTTTTTTTTCACATATTGAACACTTAATGAAAGAGGACCATTGGAATATGGACCGAGAGATATATCCCAAGAGAGGGTTGAACTCCTTTATCATTTGTTGTGTTATGTGTGTTATTTGATGACTGTTTATCTCTGTTATTTATGCAATTTTAAGTCCAAAACTCATTAAAAATCTATGTTCTTGCAAATTGATCCATTGCCCAAGACACATAAAATTTCACTTGCATGTTGTAAAATCCTTCAATTTCAGATCAAGAGTCAAGCTCAAGAGGGAGCATGCAGACTTAGAGTAAGCTTGATCTTATAGAGATCCAGTTGACTCAGAGGAAGACTAGATCATTCATAGGAAGTTCCCCTTTAGATTTAGGTGGGAGAGAGAGACATCTTCTAGGACCGACAGACAAATTCCATGAGTTGAGGAGGCTAGATCGTAGCTTCATATGCTTCTAGGAGATATGAGATCTCCTGGGAGGAGTCCCTTGTTTCAATAGACCTTGCTAAAGTGACAGAGGAGGCAACCAGTAAGAAGGACTGGGATATGGATTTTTCCTCAGTTCCAAAGAGAGAAAGAGACCACGCAAGTTTCCAGCTATGTGGTGTTGATGAGGAAGATCATTGATTCAAAATATTCCAATTTTTAGGAAGCTTCTAAGCAACAAGTGTGGAAGGATCCCATGATGGAAGAGTACCATTAAATCATGAAGGATGATGTGTGGAAATTGGTTATGAAACTAAAAGGGAAGTCAGTGGTGAATTCCAAATGAATCTACAAGATCAAGCATGCTGCAGATGGAAACATAGAGAAGTACAAAGCAATATTTGTGGCTAGACGGTTCTCCCAGAAAGAGGGAGAAGATTATGATGAGACACTTTCTCTAGTAGCCAGAATAAGTGTACATAGAGTACCCACAAGATACATAAAAAGGAATCTCATGTCTGTAGATTGAAAAAATCTTTGTACAAGCTTAAGCAGTGACCCAGGGAAATATATTCCAGATAGTTATTTTAATGAGCTTGAGGATGGTTGTCCCTTCATGACCTGTTTCTTATAGGGGATGAGAATCTCACAGATGGGTACAAGAGGGAGCTCACTTCAGATTTCAAGATGAAGGATCTAGGTCTGATGCATTATTTCTTGGGATTGGAGGTGTGGCAGAGGCTAGATGAGATTTTCCTTAGCCAAGGAAAATATATCGTTGAGATCCTGCAAAGACTCAGGATGATGGACTGCAAGTCCATGGTCACACCTATGTTGATAAATATGAATCTCTTGAGTGATTCATCTTCATATTTGGTGGATCCCACTATGTACAGACAGTTGATCAGATCCTTGATGTACCTGGTTAACACCAGGATGGACATATGTTTTGCAGTGAACACTTTGATTCAACACATGGTTGAGCCTAGACATGTACATTGTATAGTAGAAAAACATGTGTTGAGGTACCTACATGGTACAATTGGATATGGATTGATATATGTCTCAGATGGAGATGTGAAGTTGTAGGGTTATACAGACTCTGACTGGGAAAGGAGTGCAGTGGACCAGAAAATCACATCCGGATGTTGCTTTAGATGTCAGTGGCATTCATTCCAGTAGAGGCAAAGTATATATTAGCCAGTGTTGTAAGTCGTGAAGCAGTGTGGCTTCAGAAGCTGCTTGTAGGGTTAATTGATCTAGAGTTGGAGCCAAATTTGATATATTGTGATAATCAAAGTTGTGTGAAGCATATAGAGATCAAATACCATTACATTTGAGACATGGTATAGAGAGGAGTTGTGGAGCTTCGATACATATCCACAGATGAGAAGATAGAGTACAACATGTGTGAAATATCTATTCATGCATTGGTAGGGTTGTCAACACCTCAAACCCTGAAGATTGTAGGTTATATTAAGAAGTAAAAATTTATAGTGCTAATTAACTTGGGTAGTACCCATAACTTCATTGATAAAAGTTTAGGAGAGCGCCTCAATTGTTTTATATATCCAATGAAAAATTTTCAAGTTTTGGTTACTAATGGAGGGAGTATTGATTGTGTGGGAAAATTCCACAACATTAAACTAAGTATGGGATAATATAATTTGGAAAGCCCAATGTATGCCATTCCCATTAGAGGTCTAGATGTTGTTCTAGGATTCAATAGTTGAGAACATTAGGTACAATTTCCACAAACTATAATGAATTATTCATGAGATTTGAATGGAAAGGAATTCAATATGAACTCAAAGAGTTAAAATCTGGACCTTCTCAAGTCATCAGCTCTCATAGAATGGAAAAGCCCTTGAAAAAGGGTAGTAAGAGTGTTTTGGTTAAACTTTATTTTATGGAAGTTAAGCAAGAAGATGAAAATATTCTAGAGGAATTAAGATGCACATTGGAAAAGCATTATAGGGTCTTCCAAGAAATTCCTAAAAGTCTACCTCAATCTAGATATCATGAACATCAAATCGAACTAATACCTAGAAGTAATCCTCCTAATAAAATACCTTATAGATATCCTCATCAACAAAAAGGGGAGGCTAAGAAAATAGTACACGACATGTTGGATTCAGGTATTATTCAACCAATCAAGAGTTCATTTATTATTTAGCCAAGTCTTATATTTTCATTTATCTCTCGATGGGTTGTTCATTCAAGCCTTGAGGTTTGTGCTGGCACCTAAAGGTTTTGAAGGAGATTGAGAACACATGCACCCATGTATATACACTATGCAACAACAAGAGGAATGAGCTGTTGCACCAGCCAAATTAATACGATGCATGTGTCAACCCAATTTTGTATGAAACACAAGGGATTAAGACAATACCTCATTCATACCAAATCTACATGTTTCTTTGGGAATCTTCCTGAATGATGAATAGAACAACCCAAATGATCATGGGAAAGGGTATGGATGAGCTAGAAAGTTAGTTAGGATTTCCATACTCCAAGGAGGATACGGGGATGCATGCATACATAAGAAGTATGTGAATCTATTGAACACAAAAGGGAGTGGAGTAGAGAAGAAAGTGATAGAGAGCTAGAGCAAAAAGGGCAAAGAGAGTCGAGTGCAAGAGAGAGTTAGTTGAAAGTCCAGTTTTGGTCCTAGTTTTGTATGAGTTTTGTAATAGAGATAGAAAATGGCTTGGAATGAAAATAGAAAGGGTTAGAGAGAACATGGCGCTTGTTCTATGTATCTATGATTTTGTATATGCATGAATCTAAATGAATGGAAGATGAAGCTCTATTTTTTTGCATTCTATTGTGTATGTGATGATATGAAGGTGTATTTGTTTTATTGTTCAATGCTTATTACTCTATATTTAATTATGGATGAATGAATATATTTATGCCCGAGAGGCTTCCTTGTGTGCAATGGCCCTTCGCATTCAACACAAAACCATCGGTCTTTATAAGTTTCATGGTATCTAAGGTGAGACCTTCTTCGGTCCTTGACTGAAGATTGAATATGTCAACGCCTTGGGGTTTTTGGTCAAATCTTGATGAACCCTAGGTCTTCAACTGTAAGGTAGCTAGAGAGGTAGTGGGGGGGGGTGGGTGGGGTAGAGGGCCCATAGTGATAATAGTGGAGGCCATTCAATGTAAGGTGGACTAAGTCCACTATATTATTAAATAAGACTCACTATGGTAGTTAGATATAATAAATGGGTAATTAGATATAATAAATATAAGAAGACTTCTTAGAAGGTTCTACTTCTAGAATATTCCTCCTCTAGAATGTTCTTAGGTGATGGTAGTACTATATAACGGGGTTCAAGCAATGTAATGGGATATAAAGATAAGTATTGTATTTGGAGTGGTATCTCAATAGGAGAAAACCCCCTCGAAGAGACAAGTGAACATGAGAGGATCCCTTCCATAATATGATCCATTGTATGGTGTTGCCCTACCTCAAGGGTTTGGTAATAATAAAGTGTGGTTTCTTCTATCTTGCTCTGTGGATCTATTGTGTATTCAGTATTTGTGATGATTATATTTTTAGATATATTCAGGTACTTTTTTTTTTTTTTGTAAGTAAGGATAATACTATATATAAAAGGTGCCTGCTAAAGCGTGGCATGTCTCCAAAAAACATTGTACAGCTGGCTGAAAATTCTAGACTGCCCCAACAGAGGGGAAACCAGTCCAGTCAGCATCCAGTCATGTGAATTAGGTGTTACTACTGCATCTAGGAAATCAAAAAAAAATCCAAACTAAGTGCTAAGTGTTCTGCAAGTCTAATACTAGACACTTGTCGATACATAGCAAGAAAATTAAACACCTGGCGAAAATCCCAGCCATGTGTCCCGGAGCTCTGCTGCCCACGGTTCTGCGACGGTGTTGCTCGGCTGCTCGTTCCCGGGTTGCTCGACTGCTGGTTCCTTGGTCACCTCGCGCTCCTTGTTCTCCACTGGGTCGCTGT
>JASDQU010416665.1:0-10295 GCA_032191745.1 Picea mariana
AAAACCAATCTTCATCCCTCTTTCTTTCCATTATAAGTTTTCTTCAAGCATAGGTCCTGTCTATAAAGAAGAAAAGGTTATGGCTCGCGTAAATCCAGTAGGAGGTCTGTTGTATGTGATAAAATGGTTAATACCAGATTTTCCACATGCTAATGATGTTGTCAGATACGTGACAGATTCAAGTGTTGCAGTGAAATGGGTGCTTCAACATTTGAGAAGCACAAGTGTCACCTATAATGGATACACTGAGATGGTTTGTGATAATTGTAATGTATATTGTAATATAGGTGTCCTGGATAGAAGGAGATCTATCACTAAATATGTCTCACAACACAGTTGTGGAAGACATGTTGGAGGTGGAGTGACCCCTCAGGAAATCCAAACTCATGCAAGTCACACATGCAAGATCATGAAGCTAGTTTTATTAGAGAAGCTGCAATGGTGCTAGGCTTCTCTTGGCTTGCAGAAAAGGTGATGAAAAAAAGGAAGGATCAAGGTAGCAGGTTAATTGTTGTCAATGTGGAGATTGTTGGGATTTGGTGACAACGAATTCCTCCAAGGATGGATTTTGATCCTATTATTCTGTGTTGGTTGCAACTAAAATAGACCGAGTTATAATATTGATAGGAGTGCATTTAATAATTAGTTTCTTATGTAAATGTATATAAATTCATGTAAGACCGCATAGGCAGATACGCCAAAGTGAGAGGAATGAGAGAACTTGCAAGTCTGTTGTAATATCCATGATCTGAATAATAAGACAACCGCTGTCTATGCTTGGTGGACGTTGCCCAATGTTTGGGTGATCCACGTGAAATCCTTGTGTTTATTATTTGTGTGATTGTTAATTATCATATGTGAATTGTGTTTTCTGCATTTGCAATTCCATAACTTGCTAACATTTCCAAGCCTTGTGTACAACTAATTTTAATTTTTTTGTGAAAATACAAGAATGATAATAAAATTGCATTGCAATTCAAAATCACAAGCCCATTTACACCTTTCCACGAAAACAATATCACTAGCTAACTTAAATCCAAGCGTGAACCAAAGAGTTAATCCACGAGGCTACCAAATTTACACCTTAGCAGATGGCCAATTATGATTTCCCATGGTCAAAATAAAACTACCTATATACAAATTGAGAACATCACACAAATTGAACACTTCACATTCACTTTCAAATGTTGAATAAGCTTAGTTAATCCCCTAAAAAATATCCAAATGAACCCCAAATTGTAAGACTTGGAATTATTGATCAACAATGAGTAGATAAAACCCTTTCCAACAACTTGCATGAGCACTTCTGATTTGTTTGCATAAAAAAATACTTGAATTATGTACATCTAATGAGTGTAGGAAAGTGTAACTCGCGGAGGACACCAAATATCCAAAGAAGAGCTTTGTGGAATGATAAACCTTGAACTTTGTAATAAATTGATCCAAAAAACATAGACTCAGTATCGTGCATGCATTGGATGAGCTTTGCAACATAGAGAAGGATGCATTGAATCCTCGTAAAAAACTCTTGTTTTCAATGGGCTCCATCATAACCTTCCTCACCACCAAGAAAAGGCCAAGTTTCGATATTTTGACCTCACCTCTTCTAATAATAATTTGATTTCTTGTAGCAAATCAATGTTGTACTAAATGAGCCTCAATACCAAAACTTAAAACTTCCCCTAGTGAGTTCCTCTAAAAACCACTCATTTGACTACCAAAAGTTTAATTTTTCTGTAGTAATATGTAGATTTTGAAATCGAAAGATGAATATATTCCACGACATACACGAAATTGAAATTGAGGTGACAAAAGGATAGGGAAATTTTCACAAATTTTGAGGATCTAAAAAGAATTTTGATCGGGTAAATTTTGGTGCTAAGACTGGCTATAACTAGAGATGATGTCCTTCCTGTGAGGCATCAACAACTTGAAGACCCTGTTCCTTCATCCATTTAATCCCTGCAACAGGTTCTGCTCTAAAACCATTCTTTCTAATCACACACTACAAACAACAATTGTCTTGCAAACATAAAATAAACTCCTCTAGACTAGTGTTTTTTTTTCCTTCACTAGATCAAACTGAAAACCAAATGCTCAGAAAAGCGATCTTTTTTATATGCATTCACCTAAGACAATTAAATCAATTTCTCTTCTCAGGTATAATAAAATTTCCAAGCAAACATACAAGTAAATGATCGATTAACCGAGGCTTGCTTCCATCTTTGGTCATCAATAGGATAGGAGAAACTAAAAAGTACAAAAAATTATCTTAGATCTCCTACTTACAATCTAGAATTATGTCCTTACTAAGGTCAAAATAGAAAATTCATTGTTCCATTTAGACTCCATGTAAATGGCCATACGATCCTGGAAGGAATGAAGAAACACCTGCTCCTCATCGATGAATTCCTCTACTTGTGGTTCAAGAATGTCAAATATAGGCTTACTAGTTTCTTAAAATTGTTGCTCAACACTTCCTGCTAATGAAGAAATTGTTAATTGATCTGGTAACTCCACAACATCCTCTTCACTCCCTTCCTGAAAATATGGTACATAGATGTCATAAATAGGCTTGCTACTATAGATTTCCATATGTGTTGACATAGACATTTACTCTTCATCATCCTCATATCCATCATACATTGGTGGATTATCATAAATTTTTGGAATGAAAATTTCATCATAGCAATAACTATTAGAAATATCTAATATAATGTCAAATGTATCTACAATTTTTCTGTCACTAAGTTTATCATCAAAACAATCATGCAATTTTTCGTCCTGGACTGAAAAACTAGAAAATAATTCATTTGATTCCTCCTCAATTTCTTCAACATAAATATCTCTTTCATCCTCACAATCAGAACAAAAAACTTCTACATCTTGAATGTATGCTCAAATTCCTCATAACAATTTTTAAAAAGAGACTTAGTTGGAAAATACCTTTTAAAATTCTTATTAAATGTTGTGTGGAAATCTTTCAAGGAATATATGCTAGAAGAAGAAAGAGACCAATACCATTCACGAGCATCTCCTTCGAGTGTATACATGAACAACTTCATTGACACATATTCTTGATGAATATTCATCTAATGCATATGTTCATGGAATCCCACCAAGTGCTCTGCATGACTATCATCCTTATCTTTTTTAAACTTTGGAAGACACTCTTTCCATTCATCTACATGAGGCACCAAATTTTGATAACAAGAAACTGTTGAAAAATTGAAAGGTGCAAACCTTTGAGCTAAAACAACATTCATATGACTATCATATGATTTTGACATTTTGAACCGATGGAGCCGTCGATGGATTCTCCAGTCATGGAGTTTCCAGGTGAATCATGTGTAGTCAGTTTTCAATGTGTATCCTTGTTCACCATCAAGAATCAGATCTATTCTTTGTCGTATTCCCAGGAAAGATACTATGTTCCTGTACTCCCCGACAAAAACACAAAAATATGTTAGAGCTAGAGATTGTCATTGACTGCAAAAGATGAATGCCTATCACATATTATTGTGTATATGTTGGTTGATTGGTGGATCTGGTAAACTGAAGGACATGGTTAAGAAAGATACCAAGCATAAAATTGGAATTAACATGTGTAATATTTTATCAGTGATCAAGGCCATTAGGCACAGACTCATTTGGTCAACACCTTATGGATCAGAGGCATTTAAACTAAGTATCACACAAAGTTGATTAACATTATGAAAGGAAGAATAAAATAAGAACAAGTATGAATTATAAATTGACATATTCTAGATCAATCTTCATATACTCATAAGTTGGAATATTCAACAAACATAAATCCTTTCTAGGAATGATTAAAAACACTTGAACAAAATCATGAATCATAGGAAAATGCAATGAAGATTCATTACACAAGAATCTATAAATCATGAACAATTATTGAATCTCAACAATTGATATTTCATTCAAATGAGTAGACAAAGAGATGTAGGAATCAAAAGAAAATGAATTACTGATAACAAATTTCTCAAAAATCTATGATAATGAGAAATTTACAAAATAAAAATGCCCTTTAAGATTTATAAAATGCATACAGTCCATGCTTCGATCCTAATCTAATTATTCCATCCATGATTCCTTCCCCCTCTTAGTCTTCGATCATTCCTTTTATAATTTTTTGAATACCTTAATTACCTGCTGGAAATATGGATATTTTTTAAATTCATCCCCACTTGCTCAAAAAATATGTGAGAATTTAACCTATAAAACAGTCATTCCTTGAAATGTTGGAAATGACCCTTTGACCATTGTTAATTTTATGCCTCGAAATATGGGATTTATAGTTGACTACTAATATTCTACCACCGACATTCTTGAATGCCCAAATGATGCTTGAAGATGTTGATTGAATCCCTAAGGAGTCTGAGTATGAAATTGACCAAGATCCTATATTTGATGCGCTTGAATTGTTTCTTTCATTAATGGTAAAAGTTGCACTCCATGTACTCGAAAATAAAATATAAGTTGTAATTCTCTCTCATAACCTCCTTCAACTAAGCTTTATTACGATGACTCATTTTGAAAAGAGACTTTACTTCCATAAGACTAATACATTCCTCCCAAGAATAATAATTCCTCTTCATTTTCTTGATGGCAACAATTTTATTGGTTGATCGATTAATCGCCTTCCACACAATCCCATAAGTGTCATCTCCCATTCCTTGATAACCTTGTATCAATCCATTGCTCTAATGGAAGGTCACTAGAAACAACAGAGTTCAATAACTCGATATTTTTATTCAATTGTAAAGATGTCCATGGGATAGAGAGAAAGATGCAATCTATGGCATTTCAACTAACTCCATGCTCCAGCTTTCAAGAACGAATGTCCTAGTAATGCACCAAAAAATATGGTAACTGGATGAAAACCAACAACCACTAACCTTTAACCAGCAATAAACAAAAGCTTGAAACTGCTTGGTAAGGGGACTATTTTTCCAATAAAGTCTACAATTATTTATTCTTATAATTCTTAGTCCTCATTCACTTCTGCACAATGCATCATGATAGACTTGACAAAATTTCCAAGACTCATGTACAACTAATTTTAAGTTGTTTGTGAAAATACACGACTCATAATAAAATTGCATTGCAACTCAAAATAACAAGATCATTTACACCTTTCCATGAAAACTATATCGCCAACTAACTTAAATCCAAATGTGAACCAAACCTTTAATCCATGAGGCTGGCAAATCTATGGCTTAGCAGATAGCCAATTCGCATTTTGCAGGGTCAAACTAAGACTACCTACATGAAAATTGATAACAACACATAAATTGAACATTTCACATTCAGTTTTAAGTGTAGAATAAGTTGATTTAATCCCCAAAAATATCCAGAGGAAGTCCAAATTTTAAGATATGGCATTATTGATCAACAAAGAGTAGATAATACCCTTTCCAAGGACTTGCATGAGGGATTCTAATGTGTTTGTAGAACAAAATATTCGCAATTATGTACAAACAATGAATGCAAGAACGCGTAACTCACAAAGGACACCCCAAAGAAGAGCTTTGTGGAATGATAAACCTCGAACTTGGTAATAACCTGATCCACAACACATGGACTCCATATCTTCCACGTATTGGATGAGATTTCCAACATAGAGAAGGACACAATGAATAGTCGTAAACAACCCTTGTTGTCAATGGGCTCCATCATAACCTCCCTCGCCACTAGGCAAAGGCAAAGTTTTGATATTTCAACCTCATCTCTACTAATAATAATCATATTTCCTGTAGTGAATGAATGTTGTACTGAATGAGCCCTGGTACGGAAACATAAAACTTCGTTGCAAGTTGCTCTAAACTTCATGGAGTGAATGCTTTTTGCAAATATGATGATTTTCATACGGAAAGATAAAATCTTCCACAACATACACCAGATTGAAATTGAGGCTAGAGAAGGTTAGGAAATTTTTTGCGTAAATTTGGTGAGGATCTAAACAAAATTTTGGAGCTAAAACATACTAGGACATGTAATGTTTGACCTACTACGAATGGTCAAAGAGAGCCCTATTTTGAATCAAATAGGTTTTGAATAAAATTGATCTTACCAAGTAGGATTTAAAACCTACGACGATTCAGTTAACAACCAACCTCTCTATTATTGATCTATTGAGGAACAACGAAGGGTTAAATCCCATATACGTTGAAGATTCTTCTTATCTGGACCGACCCATGACCAGTACATGAACTATGGATAAACGCAATAAGGTTTCTTCGTATCTCTTGGAACTTTATGTACACCCCCACCCTAAAGTTATTGAACTCTAAATACAATAGTATCCATTGTTATTACTACTGCCATTCAATATTACATTCAATATTACTACGATTCAATTATTGTCATACTTTAAAAAGTAATAATTAGATTATATAGAACCTTGAAATAAAAAGAAACATAACTTTTAGATTTAGATAAAGGAGGATTGGTGGGTGAAAATAACAGTTTATGTAAATGGTGGAATTGGTAAATCAACTAGTGGTAATATCTCAGTCCCCCATAGGGAGACGTGGTAAGAAATTGTGACATATTGGGTGTGATCTCAAACATGATAGTACCTTTATTGTTACTCGATTTCTATTACTTACAATGATGGATAATTTACAATCCAAGGATTATCATTATGAGAATATTTGGTCCAAAGATGTAATTAACAAGAGTTATGGAAAGGTGGATTGCGTGGAAGCAGGGGCTCCATCGGTAGGAGCCTAATGTGGAGAATGTGTGGTAACTGTAAAGTTGTTAAAAGAATTAAATGCATTTTATTAATATGATATTATATTATGTGATGTATTAGGTGACTTGGTTTGTGGAGGTCTTGTTGCTCCATTGAACTATGCATATTATTTTGTAATGGAAGGTATTATTCCAAAAAAGATTCCATATCGAGAATTATTCAGTGTACTCTTTCATCTTTATCTAAATTCCATTGGTGATGGGAAAGAGAAAAAAAAATGAAGAAAATATACCTGGGTTTACCAAGGTTTAGAATCAACAATTTATCCACAATTCAATGTAAATTTGATTCTTTCTTTTTGTTGTTCATTTTATTTATTATTTGTTTTCCTTATTTATAGTGGGCCATTTAGTCTTTCCCTTCCTATTATGACTGCCAAAATTGATGAAATTATAACTTTTGAATGTGAAACCCCTAATTATCATACTTTTTATCCTATTAACTATGTATCTTGATTGTATCAAAAGATTGAATACAATTTCTTTTTGTAGTGGACACAAAAACATGTGGTAATAACTTGAACTCTATGCTATATTAATATTAAGCTTTGAATTATTGATTATCATAATAAATGGTATATATATATACTATAGTAGTAACATTATATAGAGAGTAATAAAGATTTGAACGATAGTAAATGTGAAGTTATGTTAAACTTGATAATGTTTAGTTGTAATAATCATAACTAATTGTTAATGTTTAGTTTTTATAACAAAAATGAATCCAAGTATTTTGAGTTGGCATAACCATGCATAATGAATCCTAGTGATCTGAGTAGGAATGATTCGAAGTGTAATGATTAGTTTTTATAAAAAAATGAATCCAAGTATTTTGAGTCGGCATAACCATGCATAATGAATCCTAGTGATCTGAGGAGGAATGATTCGAAGTGTAATGAGTAGCCATGTGATGAAATAAGAATATCAGATCTGAGTAGCCATGATTCGTAGTGTGATTTCCTAGTGTGATTAGTTAGCATGATGGACTAATAATAGATCCATTTTTTCAAATATGATTCCTAGTGTGATTAGTTGGCATGATGGACTAATAATAGATCCATTTCTTTTGAGTTCGAATGGAGGAAAAATATGAAATAACCAACATGTAGCTCAGAACGTCGGAGGATCACATGCGGTAACACTAGTCAACAAATAAAATGTTATCGTCTTTTGGTCTTGATTCTTGTTCGAGGAATAAGCAAGTGAAAAACTATATGAACCACAAATCTATCCGTACTGAACTTGATGACTTAACCTACCGTTCCCTTGACTTGGTATCCAACCAATACCACTAGTTCCCACTTCCCAAGATACACAACCATGACTTAACCTACGGTTTCCTTGACTTGGTATCCAACCAATACCACTAGTTCCCACTTCCCAAGATACACAACCAGTTCCCACTTCATACTGTACTGAACTCCATCCACTCGTAACTTGTATAAATACTACACTTTCTCTTGTAACTAAGACTCCACCTACTTTCCATCTCCACTTGATGACTAGATTGAATGCTTATTTCAAGAAAGATCTTCAATGGGTTCGTAAGCTAGTAAAATAGATTCTATGATTGAGCAGTTGGTTTCTTTGTCTCATGTTTCAAAGGGTAATTGGTATAGTATAAGAAATAATATTCAAGTTGCAAAGTTTGTTACTCCTCCAAACGGTAAAAAGCTCCTCCATCGTAACAGAGTAGGGTAGGTAAGTTCCATCATATTAGTAGTACCTAAATGAAATGTGCTATCACTTATGACCATGTGGCATGGACAATCTGTATCACTATACAACTCAATAAGAGGACAATTCCTGAGATTCTATTTCTTTACAAGGAGCAATGCTAGACTCCAAAAAAATCTAGGTAGGATCTATTCTTAACCGAAAGAACATCAGGTGCTAAACTAGCTAAATCTGAGAGCTGCAACTTTTCATGGTTATAGGTTCCTTTCTCTCCAGTATCGGATTTTTAGTCCTGTATTCCTTTTCATACCGAAAGATATCAAATATCTAACTAACATGAATAACAATTCCTTTTGTATGATAACAAGATTGATAAAAGCAGTTATTAATTCCACATCACATATACAAATCTAAATATATCATCTTATTTGTCTTTCTCTATCTTAGTTGTTCTTGTATCTAAAGCATATAGTTGTATTGAGCGAGCAAAGTAAGGATTAGTACAAGTCTATTCCTTTCGTTAGGAGTATTTATCTTCTAGTCCCTTTCTAGTTAAAGCTAAAGTGTTGTCGAGCTTAGTTGGCTTTTAGTTCAATGCTGAGTTAGTAAGAGTTATAGCATCTATTTCTATATAGTATAGTAATAAGTTGGTTCAAAGCCTATAGTTATAGCTTAGTGAGTTCTATAAGAGTTATAGGCTTTGTTTCTTTCCTTGTTATTAAAAGAAAAGACTTTCTATGCGTTCACTTATACAATCTTAATTCTCACTCTATCTTCTATGTAATTTCTAAATCATAATCCAACGCATCATACATCCAAATTTTACATATCCAAAGATCCTCACCTTCATCACAACAAGACCCAAATATAAACCAAGGCTGACGAGAAACAAGAGGAAAGGAGGGTAGCGACCAACCTGATCTGATTTTCTTTGGGTTTAGTTCCTTAAAATTCATATTAGCTAAGAATACTACAAAATAAAACATAACCCTTACTTTCTTGTTTGTCGCTTCTTTGGGGTGAATGTGACAATGCTAGATATATAAATAAGGATATGGAATCTCATATCTCCTCTTTGTTGTGGGCTGTTGGTTCCGTGGTGATAAAAAGTGGTATAAAAGTCCTCTAAAATAAAAGGTTAAGGGTGTCATATAAAGGTGGTTTCTCAGTTGCTTGTATCTATCTCAAATGTAATTCATTTTTTCGTATAAATTATTCTAAACAGCTTCTCTAATGTACTTTAATATCCTTTTCAACTAACTCTTCCTCTTCTCGAAGACCAATATATAAATAAAGCATGGTTCATCTTTTCAAAGCTCGTGTCTTAAGTTGTCCTTTAATACCAATAATAGAAAGCTCTTTAATATCGTTTTCAACTAACTCTTCCTCTTCTCGAAGACCAATATATAAATAAAGCATGGTTCATCGTTTCAAAGCTCATGTCTTAAGTTGTCCTCTAATACCAATAATAGAAATCTCTTGTATATAAATAAAGCATTGTTCATCTTTTCAAAGCTCCTCTCTTAAGTTGTCCTCTAATACCAATAATAAAAAGAATGTTCATCGTTTCAAAGCTCCTCTCTTAAGTTGTCCTTTAATACCAATAATAAAAAGAAGGATGAATTAGAAATCATGAGAGCATAGATGCACAGGAATAACACACAATAATTGAATATATTGCACACACACATACGTACATATATAGTTGGATATAGATTCAACTGATTCCATATTTGGAGGGAGTGGTTGAGAAGATATCTCAACAGCCTCCTACAAATCTTCAACCAACCCCAAATTAATCATTAATTCTAACACCCTCCCTTAATGATTACATTACA
>JASDQU010416667.1:0-10295 GCA_032191745.1 Picea mariana
AGGAGGTGTTGGGATCAAGCAAAGAGGTGTGGGAGGCCTTGGGATTGATGCCAAGGAAGGTGAGAGGTCTCATATAATTTAAAAAAAATCATTTGTGGAGTTTTTAGATGGATGGGGGCGTAACTCCTCTTGGAGGGCGCAAAAAAAGGGTGAAATTGAAGGAATGGAGGGGGATTAATGAGAAAAAGGGAGCGGGATCACCCTAGGAGGTGATGTGGGGGTTAAAGAGAGTCATAAATCATGAGAGGGGGCCCCATTTAAGTCACAAAATCCACCACCAAGAAAAAAACGTCAATCCCCCTAGGGGGGCGTAACTTTTGAGTGTGGAGAGGTGGAAAAGGGTTCGACAAGGTTGGAAAAGGTTGGGAGGGTCATGTTATGCTTAGGGGGTCTCTCTCTAACCATCATTTCACCTTTTTCATCCTTTAAACTCATTATTACAAAAATACATTTTTGCCATGTTTGGACTTTAGCAATTAAAATTGTTGTTTTTGACTCACTGACACTCCGGGTGGACAAACCCATGGTTAAAGTTGTCCGAACGAGCTGAAACTTGGCCCATGGATGTAGGGGTTTCTATTCCATTTCTTTTGAGTACAAATACCCCTATCAAAAATCCAAGGACCTAGTTTTTACAATTATTGCTCAAAAATAATTAATTAAATAATTAAACCTCCAAACTTAGGGAAATTTAATTAAAAAAAACGAACTTAGACTTGACGGAATTCCGCGAAACTTTCTAAGATGTCTTGCATGGTCATTTACAATGATTCCCTATAATAGTTACCAAAACATAAGCCCACTAGAACGCCGTTCACCACTTTGGAGGACTTATTGCAAGTGTGAGGGAAAAACTCAAGGGAAATCAGTAAGGCTGAAAAACCCAACTGATAACCTGAGGATAAAAAACCCTCGGTGAAAGGAACTCTCCCAGTGAACCGATCCCAAGGTCACTGACCTAGACATGACTCATGCAGACCTATTACATTATTAACCCACGCAAGGGTGCGGAAATTCCAATTACAAAATAAAGTGCTGGGGCCAAACACTGCCCTGTAGGACCAAAAGTCTTCGACAACATGGCATCTGATGATGCATCTCTTCATGGCACATGAGTTGACCACCGATGCTAAATGGGCGGTTAACAGGTACCACACAGGACGAGTTCCCATTGTCACCTCGGCACATGTTCCCACTCTTTAAGCCCAACTCCTACAAAAGGCTATGGGAGGCTTCCCTATCACAAACAAGTGACTTCACCAAAGCTTAGTAGACCAGTGCCTTATCTAATTGGGATATGGTGAAGGTAGGAGTTAATTCTTTAATTATTACTGATCTATAACTTAAATGAATTGCAGAAAACTTAAAGCAGACCAATATGTAAACATCACCCAATTTTTGTAAAATAAGTCAATAAATGAATAAAAGTGAGTGCTAAAAGCCCTTACCAATTTCCGAGAAAATATGCTTGTTTTACCTCTTGGCAAATGGCGGAATATAACTTGATTCCTCGTTGTTCTGAATTTCCAGATCTGCAAAATGCCATAAAAATGCAGAAACAACAAAGGAAGCGCCCTTTTCGAGCCCCCCCTCAAGTGTGAAAACACTTTAGATCGATAGATCTATGGGTTAGGAAGCTTGGGCAGCAAGACAGTAATGATTTTTATTGCCCAAAACATTAGATCTGCAAATGACAATTTCCAGCAATCTGGAAATTACTTTGCATATTTGGGGTTCAATTCCCCCTAGGATCAAAACCTAGAAAATTATTCCAATCAAAAAATCACTTTGTAGTGGCTGGAAATTACTAATTTATCTTAAAAAATAAGATATTTAATTATAGAAAACAATTTTGGAAAATATAAGGGTTTTTTATGATAGAATACTTACCTTGCATCCCCCCTTTTGGATGAGATTCTTGCCGGATCTGGTGTAGGCTTTGCTCTAAATTTTCAATCCGCAAAACTCTCAAAATACCTTCGTTAAATAGACAATAGAGTGCAGAAAACTAGAGGGTCAAATAGCCTTAGGGAAGCGATAACTTTAGAGACAAAATCCCCAAGGTTTTACTAGCTATGTAAGATAGAAATTTGAGCAACTAGCTAAGAAAATATTTATTTTTGTTTTTTATATTATTTAAAACAGAAAAATAAAGAGGTTTTAAATTTTAAAATAGGTGGTTGATAAGTGAGTCTGACCTCAAGCCTTGCCTTTACCTCTCGAGCATTGGATTGTGATCACAACCCCTTCTAAGTCGGTTTCATATTTTGGACTAGGAATTGGGTTTGGAGTTGATGGACTATTGCCCCCGAGCTAGTCTAGAGTAGGTGTATTGATCTCGAATTCTTGATAATAAAGCTCCTCTTCACGGATGGTCTCCAACCATTAGATCAACATGGATGCCAAGATAAACTCTCCTCCTTGTTGAAGATACCCCCGATTTGTCTAACACTTGGATTTGAACCCCCTTAACACCAGTAAAGAAGAGATGAGACGGGAGTCTAGACGTCTCCTTCCTAGTGACTATGTAGCCTTTCAATGGATCTATCCAATAGCCCTGCAAATAAACCCAAGAAAGCAAAGGCTACTCTATAAAGCACTTTTACACTTTAGCCAAGAAGAAGAAGAATAGAATAATCGATTCATAAAATTTTTCTCAAAGGAGAAAGTTCAATTGAATGGCATAATGATCTCACAATTCGATGAAAACCATTGAGAGGAGGGGGGGCAACCTTATATAACTTTGCTTTGCAACGACTAGTTTCCTCTCTCAATTAAAAAAATAATTCTTGACTTGTCATCCACAACCCGGAGACTAAGTCACTTTAGCAAAATCATATTTTTCTCATGAAAAACAATATTTTATCAATAAAAATCACCCACAAGGGGGTTCGATTGGCTCAATGGTTGTCTTGTGGACTGAATTAATTTGATTGAGAGTTGATTTCTTGAGATGGGGCATCGATTTGCTTAATGGAGGGGGCCAATTTAATTTATTTGTCCCCTTAGACTTCCAATGTTCCATTTCATTTTGCACAATGTTTACCTTTGACCCACGACCCACCTAGATTCTCCATGGCTATGACAGAGAGAGCCGTTTTGATTAAGTGATGACCCAACTGCTGATTGAGAGGTCCAATTTAATTAAATTAAGGCCGATTTTCTTTGGATGAGATGCAAACGGCTAACATTGGTCTCTTCCCCTCCAATGTACCAATTGCTTAATTTGTGGAGCGACTCGCCATGATATCACTTTAATATATACTTAGATAAGGGGACGACCCCTTTTACATAAAATTTCGTTCCCCTTTTTGGATCATGTGGTACATTAGGGGATGGCCCCTGTTGATTTTCTAATCCCAACACCTAAGTATATTGTTTACTAGTGATTTCCTTGTTGCAAATCAAATTAGTGGCTCACAAAACAAAATACATTTGCTGGAATAATCAACTGAAATAAATAGCGGAAGCAATTCTGGAAACCAAATCTCATACACAATACACAAAGATATTTTTCACTTCAAATTAGCTTATCATTAGAATAATATCAAAGCTAACAAGGGCTCCCTTATCGAGAAAATGGCCCACAGAGAAATACAAAAAACTATAGACAACACTTGCAACCCTAGCAACACCTCCTTGGCTATATGGTCCCGTACAATCAACTTTCCAGATCTGTACGTGCCTTTCCTCACTGTAGCCCACGTACATATGCACTTTCCTACACTATAGCCCGCGTACATACACGCCTTGACTAACCTGGGAAGTGTGTACAACTCCGCTTATTTGCTGTGGCTCTGATTTGCTGGATCTTCTTGCGGCTGCCCCTGTTCTCTCCTCTCCTTGACCTGCACTGATGTCTAGATGAAATTCCTTCTCCACCTATTTGAGATATCCTTGAATAACAATCCTTCGTGACTCAGTCACTTGAGAAAAAGTCCTTTTCTCTCCAAACTGTGTCTTTCTCCTTCACCCTAGCCTTGCTTTTATAATATTGAGTTATGACCTAACCCTAATCTCCAAAGTGATTGACGGTTGAGATCTCCAAAGTGATTGACGGTTGAGATTAAATCTTACCTCACTTGAGATCAATGGCTAAGATTTAATTCACTAATTCTAATAACTTTAGTGTTTCATTAAATTAAACTCAACTAATAAATTAAAAACTCTTTACTTTAATAATTCCTTTAGTTAAAGTAAATTACTAAGGTAGAAGGCTTTGGATGACTTCCACACATTTAGACACTTGGACTTCTGCGAAAGTACTTGTCTGATGCTACAAACATCAACACTTCGTCTTAGCGAGGAAGGTACCATTGCCACCTAGAACTAAATGTCCCTCTGATCCTGGCACAATGTCCTGTACATCATCCTTCCCCACAACATCCCTCTAAACCTGTTGGTCTGCTACTTCCTAAACATTGGAAGAATTGGAATCAATGATGCTACTCATCAACGAAATAAAGTTTGGAAACTTCTTTGGAGGCATGCTCTCCCTGAATGTGCTCCTAGGAGCTTCAAATTGTTCCCGAACATCCCTCAATGTCAGTTCATACCAACTGGCTCTCTCGACGAAACTGGAAGGGGATAAATCCTCCTCCCCACCTGAAGGTTGACTCCCCATATTGGAAGTCTCTGAACGTCGTTCTCCCTTCAAAGCCTCCTACTCCTCATCCTCTATCATTGACATTGGTCCATCCAAGATCTGCTTGGACCTACGAACAAGCTTGCCCTGCATCCTGTATAACTTTCCCTCTCTGACCCCAATACTTATTGTTGTGTCAGGGCTAGCTTCCTCTGGATGTATGTATGGGTACTTTCCCTTTCTTGAACATGACAAAAAAAACCATGTCCTCCATAACTAAAATTGAGAGCAAGTTCTTCTTCAGTTTTGGTACATAAAGCACATCCCGGGCCTCAAATGAACCTCCTGAATCAAGCTGAAATATGATAGTTCCCTTCCCCTTCATTGCATACTTGGCATCATCACCAAGCTCCACATGGGTCCCTGAGTCCTTCTCTGTTAGATTGCTGAATAACTCCTGTGCTTCTCTCATATGATGAGATGCACCGCTGTCCAAGTACCAAGCACTCCTTGTGTTGGTGTTGGTAGAGAGGCAGGAGTCTAGTGAGAACTCCTCCTCAAACTTTGTTGCAAACTCATCTAGCTCTGTCTCTGTTGATGCTGCTGTCTTTGTCTTTCCTTGCCCCTTCTTCTCTGGAAACTGTGATGCATAGTGCCCAGTCTTGTGGCACGTGAAGCACTTGATTTTACTCAAGTCCTTCTTCCCCAACTGTGAGGTTTCTCCCTCACTGTTACCCTTGGAACCTTTTCCTTTGCTCTTCTTGGCCTGACTAACTAGAGCCAGGTTCTCCTCTCCATTTTCTGGCTTTCTGGATTTAGACTCCTCCCGAGTCTCTTCCTAGATACAATCATCCCAAAGCCTCTGCCAATCTGAAAGATTCTCCCGAGCACAACCTCCCTTGACAAATGGTTCCCAAGACTTTGGGAAACCATTCAGTGCCACATTTACAAGTTCTACGTCATCCATCTTCTCCCCAATAGTTGCAAGTTGATCACGTACCTGAGTGGTCCTCATGAAGTAGTTGGTAACATTGTCAGATCTAGACATTTGCATAAATTTGAGTTTGTTTCTCAAGATCATCTTCATGTTCAAGTTATTGCTCTGGAATAAACCTACCAGGGCATCAAAAATCTACTTGGCCGTCTTCTTCCCGGATAAGTGAGGAATCAAATGATCCTTTACTGCATCTAAGATTACCTGCTAGAATTTGATCTCCTTCTTTTGGTGAGCTGTCAAATCTTGTGGATTTGTCGGTGGAGGAACTACATTGTCAACAATCTCCCAAAGATCATATTCTTTCAAAAGTAAAGTAACTCTTGCTTTCCAAGACAGGAAGTGGATGCTCCATCCAATTTGTCTTTAAATCTAAGACTTGATGCTTCCATTTCTTAGATCTGTTCAAAATCAATTGACGTGTGCTTATTCCTTCAAGCACCGATAATAACTTCATTGTTGAAAGCAGTGTTATTAAAACAAGCTGGGTCCAACAAAACCGACTGACCGGACCGACCATTTGAGCAAAAATAGTTAGAATGACGACCTTGAACCATTTGTGGTCAATTCCGTACAGAACCGACCAAAAAAACGAAACCGGATGGTTCCATACAACATTCTTAAAGTAAAAGTAACATTCTCCTTTTTCTTTCATTTTCATCCTTTTACTTAAATTTTTAACATTACCATTAATTGTTTCGTGATGTTAGAGAGTGGTTCCAACCTCATTGGACTTCATATGGAGAAAGTAGAATTTTAGGTCTCATTCAAAATTCAACAGACTTAACAGTTTTCAGGATTTCAAGATTGGCAGGATTGCAATGTTTCCATTGGATTCTATCATGTACGAGGGTATGGAACTTGCATTTAATCAAGAGAACCAAGCCCTCCATATACCTCAATGTTGGTGACATTGATTGTTGAACTCTCTTGTCACGACCCTAGTAAAAATGTACCCTTCACTCAAGTAAAATCACTCATCAGGAATGATAAGCTTTTTATATCTTAATTTAATGCTTAGAGAGTGACACTGATGATGAGGATCCTAATATAAGTAATGATCTTCAAGATATGTAGTTATTTGTTGTAGCATGATTTTTTTTGGACTCTGGAGGTCATTTAAAGCCTCGTTGTTGATGTATTTTGGTTCAAGGATGGATTGCACTCGATGCTATTTTGGTTATATGCACTCTTACTTGCTATATAAATGAGAAACTTTGCATATTTGTGTACAAATCGTTTGGATTCATATGGATGCACATGAATATATATGTTTTTTTCAAAATTTGAATATTTTATGTAGTTTTTGGTTGATCATTTTTTATTTATTTTTATTTTTTATTTGTTCGGTTTTTTACCGATCCGGTCTGGTTTTGCATTTTTGGGGTCGATCGGTATGGTCCGGTTTCCGGTTCTGATAACATTGGCTGAAATTCCCCCTATACAAACTTATACGTTCCCTGTAAGACCTGTGTAACGTGTATGTACGTGCCTTGCTGCATGGTAAGGCGTGTATAGGCGCTTTGCCCTTTTGTTGCTCTCGTATACGCGTTTTGCTCTACTGATACACACGTACAGATCCGCATACCTACAAAAAACAAGTTCTATTGTTGTACGAATGTTTCCCTGAAATTTGTCCTTTGATTTTTGATTGTTGGTTTATAGATCTGTAGAGATCTCCTTGCAAATTTAACAGATTTGCTACAAATTGATGTGGATCTAAACTATGGCTCCCTCTTAGAATGAAATCTTTGATACCATGTTCAACTTTCTAATCCCGACACCTAGGTATATTGTTTACTAGCGATTTCCTTCCTGTAAATCAAATTAGCAGATCAAAAAACAAAATACACTTGCTGGAATAATTCACTGAAATAAATAGTGGAAGCAATAGTGGAAACCAAATCTCATACACAATACACAAAGATATTCTTCCCTTCAAATCAGCTTATCATTAGAATAATATCAAATCTTACAAGGGCTCCCTTACCGAGAAAATGGCCCACTGAGAAATATAGAAAATTATAGACAACCCCTGCAACCCTAGCAACTCCTCCTTGGTTGTATGGTCCTTTACAATCAATTTTCTAGATCTGTACGTGCTTGTCCTCACTATAGCCCGCCTACATATGCGCTTTCTTGCACTCTAGCCCATGTACATACGCACCTTGAGTGACATGTGAAGTGCATACAACTTTGCTTAGCAGTTGTGGCTCCGATCTGTCGGATTTTCTTGCGGCTGCCCTTGTTCTCTCTTCTCCCCGACCTGTACTTATCTCTAGATGAAATTCCTTCTCCACTTATTTGAGATCTCCTTGAATCCCAGTCCTTCGTGACTCAAGCACTTGAGCAAAAGTCCTTCTTTGCTCTCCACCGTGTCTTTCTCCTTCACCCTAGCCTCGCTTTTATAATATTGAGTTATGACCTAACCCTAATCTCCAAAGTGATTGATGGTTGAGATTAAATCTAATTTCACTTGAGATAAATGGCTAAGATTTAATTCACTAATGCTAATAACTTTAGCATTTCATTAAATTAAACTCAACTAATAAATAAAAACACTTTACTTTAATAATTCCTTTAATTAAAGTAAGTTATTGAGGTAGAAGACTTTGGATGACTTCCAGACGTCTAGACACTTATACTTGTGCGGAAGTACTTGTTCGATGCTACAAACATCAACAACCTCTTTATAATATAGTTTCATTTCCTTGCTTTTTTTTAAGCTTGCCTCCCCCCTCTACTTATATTTATTTTATTATATATGCCCCTGTCTTTTTCCATAAAGTATGTGTAAAAGGGGGTGCCCCCTTAGAATAATTTTTCCTTGATATGGTTGAAGGAGGTGACCCCTTTATAAAAAAGTTTTCACTTTGCTTCCCTTCATGGCTTAACATATAATTCCACATTAACCACCATGCTAGCAATATAATCCATCGATGTCTTCATAAAAAATGCACGGAACCATGAAGCTAGGAAAGATGGATGAGCCCCTTTGATTTTTCCTTGAAGGATAATCCAAATGCCAAAAACTCAATGTGGCATGTCAAATATACCTTGTAACGATCACTTCTAGCCCTTGTCGTGTTTTTGACCCTGTTACCCCCTCAGACTAGGGGTAACTAAGGAGATCATGTCTCGAGGCCCATATGTAGCAGACATGGAGTGTCGAGAGCTCGATTGACTAGCATAGCCCTGGAGGGCGCCTCCTATTCATTGATGCATCGCCATACATCGCCGGCAACAGAGCAACATCCATCACACCGACCTGGCCCCAAAGAACAACATGTCTTGCTTCATGAGGTAATAAGTCCAGTTTCATGGTAAGTGTCACTTTAATAATTGAAACATTTGAATACGTTGCAAAGAATCCTTTCTTGATTACATAACGTTTACTTGGAAATTATACCCTTTGCCTTATTTAACCTTGGTGGGTGTCATCACATCCTAGTAAGTTGGTCACCCTCGGGAATGGGGTGCTACTAGGAGGTTCCTTGAAGAGTCATCGTACCATCCTCGATCATACTTATCATTTTCCATAATCCTTCCTTTCGTCTCCTCATCTTTTGGGTTTTCGAGTGCACTGACTCAAGAAGGGATTGTACCTCATTTCATGGGAAGAAGGGGCTTAAGGCCCAGAGGGGAATTTAGCTGGAAAAAGATAAAATCCAATCATAAACCTTCCAGATGCTCGCCCTGCGATCTCGAGAACAATGAAATGCTTCTAGAAAAAAATGAGGGACCCATAAAATAAATAACTAACTAATCAATCATGCCAACCAAGGTAGAGCATATGTGGGCTATGCATTTCCTTTTAGTGCCCTGTTATCGCACAGTTTGTAGCTAGGTCAGATGGCTAGAAGATAGAGGCCAAACTGGCGTAACAGGAACCTACCCCACCCAATGTCACCATAATGGGGAGGTTCTTTCTATTTAGGGAGGTTAGGCCCAGGGGAGACGTCCCTGGTAACCTGGGGTTTTGAAGAGGCAAAGGTATAAAGATCAAAGTAAAAGTCCCTCCTCACAGGTTACCACCAAGATCAGATAGTCCGGCTAAACAACCAATAAAGAAGTGTAGCCCCAAATGAGAACACCTGCCTGGAACAAGACAATAGCAAAACAATATATGCAGGCTATAATTCAATGGGTTAGTACTTGACATAACTATCTGATATCAATATATTGGCAATTATACAATAGATATTGACGAGATCAGTGTTTATCAATAATAGCAATGGAACAATATCAATTCATCAATAAATATCAAGATGATGTAGCAAACAATGTATCCAATCAATCCCTTATTCAATAAATTCTTTAAAACACCATCTAATTGCTTATCAACAGAAAATGCTGCGTCAAGATGGAATAACCAAGTGTGACGTCAGCCTTATTAGGGTTAGTAGTTAGTTAGGGTTTAAAATTTATAAAAGTTTTAAGAGTTGTTTGACCACTATCACTTCAACGTTGGGGACCTGAGATCAGTGCCTAAGGGTAAATGGAGTCAATTTAAGAGAGGGCACAAAGGTTGAAGGGAATAGGCTAAGGACTAGAGGGAAGGGTTTTAAAGTGTTGCAATGGTAGGGCCCCAGAATCAAAACCCTAGGGGAAAGAGGCTCACTCCAGTGTTGCTTAAGCAAGGCCTCGTGCTCTTTCCTCCTTCCTTAGGTTAAACTTGGCAAAACGGCTAGCATAAAAGATAAATCAAGACAAGAG
>JASDQU010416670.1:0-10397 GCA_032191745.1 Picea mariana
TGTCCATCATCATTGGGTGTTATGTTGAGATCCCTTAGCCTCTCCAAGAGTCGAGACTCTTTGTCTTCTCTGTCACAGTCGATTTAATCCTCTCTGTTGTAGTTATAGGCTTCAGCGCTCATCCATCTATCAATTGCCTCTATGAACAATCTTCATTCCACTGGCAGATTCCCTGAGACTCTTCGGCTCCTCTAGCAATCACACATAAGTCTCTTCAAGTCCTCTAGCAAAAGCCATCAGTCATTTCTAGCAGTTACACTGTGAACCTACAAAGACCGCTTCAGAAAAATTAATCGCCACTGATCGATTAACTGTCAAGAGAAATAGTAGCCCTTCAATCATATTCCTGAATAACCTGCACCGTTGGATCATAAATGATGGGTCTCGCGCTTATTTTTCCATTCCACAATTCGTCCTTTCGGTGTTTCGGCATTTCGACATTTGTATTTTCGGCATCCCTGTGGTGAGGCATCTCGACTCTCCAGGTTGCGATCTCCGAAATGGATATTAGCTTCATGCTACCTCCTCCCTTGAGCCTTCATCGATGTGAGCATGGGTTATGACCAAGGGCCAATTTTGAACATGGATTTCGGATTTCGTGTTTTGGGGATTCTGTGATGAGTCATCTCGACTCTCCATGTCCCAAACTTCGAAATGGAGCTTGTCTCTTTGAGCTCTCCTCTACATATCTTCAACGATGTGACCACCAGTGGTTACCATAGCCTTAGTCAAAAATGCATTTTCGTGTTTTGTTATTTTAGCATTCCTGTTACAAAGTGTTTTGACACTCCAACTCTCGGTTTTCGAAACCAACACCAAAAGGTGTTTTTCGCATTTCGTCATTTCAACATTCCGGCATTCCTTGTGATGAAGTGTTTTGACGATCGATCTCTCGCTATCCGAAATCTACACAAAAAGGTGTTTTGGCGTTTCGCATTTCGTGACTTCGGGACTCCTATGATGAAGAGTCGCGACTCTTGACTCCTCCAACTCCCAGTATCCAAAACTTTTGTTGATGTGCCTATTTCGAGATGTTCGACGTTTCACATTTTGGCACTTTGAGACTCCTGTGTTGAAGAGTCTCAGCTCTTGACTCCTGCAACTCCCGGTATCCGAACCTCTGGTCGATGTGCCTATTTTGTGTTTTTGGGGTTTCGCATTTTGCGATTTTGGGACTCCTTATGATGAAGAGTCTCGATTCTTTCAACTCCTGGTATCCGAAACTATCCTCCTTCTTTTTGGATTTCAGTGTTTCGCATTTCGCGATTCCAGGACTCCTGTTGATGAAGAGTCTTGACTCTTCCAACTCTCGGTATCCAAAATTGTCCTCCTACTTTTGAGATTTCGGTGTTTCACATTTCGCGAATTCGGGACTCTAGATGATGAAGAGTCTCAACTCTTCCAACTCCTGGTATCCGAAACTATACTCCTACCTTTGGGATTTTGTAACCCCGCTTCACCTTTCTCTTTAAAGAACGTGCAGGTTCTCCTAGATCCAACATTGGTCAGACCTCGAGCTCAGAACTAACGTTCATTGGGAATTCTCAATGGGATCAAAAGACCATTGTCACTTCTCCTCCTGGGCGTTGTCCCTATTTTGTCATGTTGCATACTCTAATCTTTCCATCAATGACAAGCACACCTACCTATAAACATGCCAACACTCTCAGCCATCACATTCAATGTTTCCAAGAACACTTTCCATGGTGGAGTGCACTCAACAAATCAAACATCAATCCAAACTCAACATATGTCACATTCATTAACACTTACCTCCAAGTCACCGCATGCCAAATAAGAATCAACGTCCAACACTATAGTCCTCAACACCATCATATATCAACTTACTCCACAATTATTACCACACCACCCCATGTTATATCAACTAAAGTGAAAACTACCATAGGAATAATTCTATCCAAATCATTTCATCAATATTTTCTATAATACCACATTATATTCCACATTCATTTCAATTTGAAATAGAACCATCGTATAATAGTAATGACCCATGTCCATAATATGTTAGCTTAAAATGAAACTTACATTTTTTTCACCAGAGTTTGAATAAGTATTTCTATTTTATGACATTTCAATGCCTTAATATCTTTATATGGTAACTCAATTCCAAATGTAGAATAAAACCTGATAGAAAATTGCCTTTTGTTGTAGGAAAATTTTGTCACGGATAGGTGGATATCCTCTTGCATTCTAGACCGCTAATGAAAAGACATAAAACATGAAAATGGACACTAACATCCTTGTGAATTCAATTACCTAATCAGAAAGAGAAAGAGAAGGAATAAAATGTGATGCACCTTATTCCATAGTTCATCCTCACTTCCTCTAATCTGATCTTGATCTCCAAACTGTTCAACACCACTCCATACCTACAATGCAATGGAAACTAAAGAACAAATAATCTCTACTGTACTCTACAAGATTAAACTAATCAAATTCATTTATCAAGATTGACAATGATATTCAACAATACACAATCTTCAAGGGAATATGCCAAGTAGTATTAATGAGAAATTTAAAGAGATACTTACAATATGTAGATACAGTTGCAACAAACTCTCCAAGTCCTCCACGTCTAGCCCTTGCACAATGCTCCCAATATCATAACCAAAATATTTCTCCCAAGATCATAAGTTTGATAGACCAAATCTACCTCTTTCCTCTTCTCCATGGAAAATCCCTCCTTATATAGGATTTGGTGGCTTAACCACCATGGAGAGGAGTACTCATCAGATCCACTAAAATGGGATCTCCAAGATATTTAGGGAGAAAATATATCTTAAGGATTTTAGGGAGGAAATATTTCTCAAGGATTTTAAGGAGGAAATATTTCAACCATTCATGAGATCCTCAACCTCCCCTGAAAAATAGGAAACCAAATGTGGGGTGTTTTCTCACACTAAATTAATTTATTTTTCATGAATATTAATAATAATTCACGTGAACACAATATTTTGACCTTCATATAATATATTTCTCCTCCAAATTAACTAGGGATTGTGACATATGTTATTTCATGGTGTCAAGGTCTATGTGACACTTAACAAGGTGCATATGAAACTTTTACAAAACTTGCGACACTTAGGAAGAGGTGCCTAGGTGTAGAAATTTGATGTGTAACAGTATTCCCCCTAAAGTATGAATTCATAAAATAAATTGTTGGCCGAAACACTTTACAATTCTTCAATGCAAGGGAATGGAGTTGGAGAACCTGGAAGAGGCTGCAAAAAAACATCAAATAATATTAATATATGTTCCATTTCCTAGGCATGCATACCTATGATCGAAATATGTGATGACTCAAAGCATGGCCACTAACCAATACATTGTAGATCCATGAAAATTATTGATTAAGGATATGGCCACCAGAGATACAAAGTGGATCCACACCTCCATGACATGAACTAATCATATCCACGAAAAATATATTGTGGAGATATGATATGATAAAACATAGCCACAAACCAATACAATGTGGATGTATGTGATAATATATATATTAGCATGCTTAAATGATCTCCTTCACAGCCTCGGCAAATTTGATAATAGAGTGAACACTCAAACTAGGGTCTTCATCCCAATCCCAATGTGATACGAATCTGGCCATATGAATAGATGTTTTGATGTCGAACATGGTAGAAACCACTTGATTACTGGTCGTTGAGGTAAAGCATTAAAAAGTGTGATGGAAATCACCAATGATATCAATGACTCCCAATGTACCCTAGTACATTCCAATGAATGTGAATAAATGAGTTGAAGTAGAACATTCGTACAATCATCCGATCAAAAGTCAATGAAGAAAACCTACTTTTGTAGGCAATGACACCTTCAATTAAATCATGGAGGTCCCAAGGTACTAACTGGTTTCTAAGTCTAATTCCCAGATGATGTGTTGAAGTCGACAAGAAAAGACTCGTCGAAGGAGGAACTTGATGTATCCCCCATAATCGACATGAAACTGACATAGATAAGAGATGCAATATGGTGAATCAAATGATTATGGACTAAATCATGAAATGGAAGATGGAAATACTATATATGGATGGCTTTGAAGTGAAAATTCCCTTGAACATGATGAGGCACAACAACTGACTTGGAAGCATTCACTCGACGAGTACCAAGAATGTAATGTGATGAAAATAAGAGCACTCTTTGAATGGATGAAAAAGTATGGAGACACATGGAATTGGTATGACTCAGAGACAAGCAGATTACCCAACTGTAAGATGAGATGAAAACATGTGTTATGTTCAAGGGAGACAATAGATGCCATAAAGGATTCTCAAAATGTTGACCCACTTCCTTCAATTTTTGTCCCACCCAGATAGATGAGTACCTCTTTTTAATTTAATGATCTCAAGAAGGGTAACACATGCTCGATATAACTCACCTTTGGTAGATTCCTCTTCCTTTGTTTAACTAAGTGGAAGAATTAAGGGTTTGTTCCTATATTGGCCCTTCAATGTGTAATTTTAGCAACTCTATAAAAGGAAAACTTGGTGGTTTTCCATGTTTAGAAAGTCTGAAAAGAACTGAAAGGAGATTCTAGGGTTTTCCTTTTTGGTAATTTTAGTCTCGCAAGGCTAAAAAAGTGATAAAATACCACTCAAAAGATGTCATTTCAAACCTTTTAACGAGTGTGAAAGAAAGAAGGATCACTTGACAATATTTTCATGTTTAGAGAGTCTAAAAAGAACTTAAAGGAGACTCCAAGGGGTTCCTTTTTCATATAATCTTTACGATTCCAAAAAAGTGATAAAATTTTACTTGGTCACATTCTCATGTATTTACAAGCACGAGAAAGAACAAATAATAAGCTTGGTATTGGTTTCATTTTTACAAAAGATTGAAAGAAAATTATACTTATGCTTGTAAATTCCCAACATAATTTCCAAAGGTAGGGATACCCATGTGTTAGCACTAGGGATCACCTTTAGATTGCAAGGAAGGCAAGCCCAGTACCCATCAAGTTTATATGTGAATGTAAGAGTTTTTCGTAGGGTCAAATGGAACAGGACTTAAAGTAATAATGTTCCAACTCAGATAACAGGGCTAGTATGCACCAACAATCAAGGTTTTGGCTAACTTCAATCAGTAATTGGGAGTAAATATGAATATAAGGAATACTTGAAAGAGAGGGATGTAGGGGCTGCTGTAAACATCAGCTCTACAAAATCCTAAGGAAGAAAGTTTCCTAATACAAGATCTTCTTGAACTCAGAAACTAAGGAAGCTAAATAAACATCATGATAATATAATGATCAAACATCCATCATAACATAACTACAACCATTCATGTGAATCATTCTAAGCATGAAAATTTAGCATTAGAAGAAAATAGGTTGAAATAGAAGCTCATTTCTATTAGTCAAAATGTATTAAGTCCAGTACATATCCAGATCAAAGTCACTTCATCAAAATATTAAAGCCTAAGGGAGCCTTTCTCAACCATATGACCCTACTAAATAATTTCAACTATCTATTTATAACAAAAAGGGGGCCAACAACTAGAGGTACGAGCTGGCCTTGTCCCCTTGAAAATATCTAAACATTTATTTGATATAACAACTTAGTTTAACAACCTATGCTATAAAATAGGAAAATGTTGGTGACTAATCCAACAAACTTAAAGATGACTTGATTCCTTCTTGTTGCACAGATCCTTGTTTTCCATGTGTCTTTCAAAAGAATGTGGTTGTCCTCATGATGCCAACTTCTATTTCTACGATCTTCTCCATCATCAACTATCCAAAAATTTGTTGCCTTAGCCCTCCTAAATCCTTGTTTTCTATAGGTAGTAGTCTGAGTAGTGTATTTTACAACTTGGACAAGTATAAAAGGTAGTGCACTTAGGTAGCACCACTGTACTGTGTATATGTGCAAACCTTCTCTCTCTGTAAAATTTTAGGCAGTGCCTGTAGGTAGCACCACTGTGTTATGCTTGTATGCAGACTCTCTTCTCTATAAAATATTAGGTAGCGCTTGTATGTAGCACCACTTATGTTGCGTATGTGTCCAAGTTTATTCTCTGCCAGATATTAGGTAGCGCCACTTATGCTTTTTCTACATGAAGGTTTAGGTAGCATCGTCAAAAACGCAGTGCCTGCAATCTTGAACGTGTGCAGAGCAAGTAGTGAACTTTCATAATTTCAAACCCATTATACTTAGGTGTCTTTGCAATACTGTAGGTAGTGCATTTTAAAATTGAGGGAGTTAAAAACTTAGCAAAATCCCAAAACTCTGATAGTTAAACACTTAGAAGCCTATATAGATGGCAGAGGTAATATTTGAAAGACAGTTTACCCTCTCAAAATGGAAACATCCTAAAAAATGGGGCTCACTTTTCATCATCTATTTTGTTACCTTGACACTCAACCTCACACTCTTCCTAGTAGAAGGAGGATCTTCATATGGCACAACAGGCTTCTTTTTCTTAGCCATGACTAGCTTTTTCAGTGGGGTTGGGCTTTCCTTGACTGTTGATGTCTCTTTGTCAATGGAAGCTTCAACCAATACCTGTAAATTTCTTTGCGATACCTCATCTTGAAAGTGTTGCAACTCTTCCTTTAGCTTCTTGTTCTGAGACTGAAAACCTCTATTCTACCTATAAAGGTTTTGGATTTGCCTATGAAGGGGATGGGCCTTTCTTGCTGCAAACTTTGCCAGGTCAAGGGTATGTGTAGCCATCCATGAGCTCTTTCATTTGAGCCTTGTGAATCATATCTTTTGCTTTAAGATGAGCTACCTCCTTCCTAGCATCCCTAATATTCATGATGAGTCTTTTGAAGGTCTGATTGTTAGGAGGAGCAGTAATATGCTCAGTCTCCTCTTCCACCTGCATGGAGGTTTCTTCTTTTCTTTCAACATGATTTTCAAAGTTTTTCATAGAGGTTTCATCTTTCCTCTCCAAAGGTCGTTTAGTACATTTACCCTTCCTTTTTTATACAGAGGCTTCTTGTTTCTCTTTCATAGTATTTCCAATGCCTTTACCCTTGTTTTTTCGAATAGGGGTTTTCTGGTAAAGACTACTCTTTGAAAAAAAAATTAGGAACTGATGACCTTTTGAAAGGTCTTTTACCCTTGATTTTGAGTGCTGGAGGAGAAGAGGGGAAGAGTAGCTTCTTCCCTTTCTTTGATGTATATTTGGTAGAAGATGGTAGCTCTTCTAATCCTGGTGGAGGAGGTGGTGAAAAATATCTTTGTGGGGAAGGAAAAGCTTCCTCCTCAGCTTCTGTAACCTTCTTGCTGACCTATAAAACTTGAATAGGGGCTCTGCCCTTTATCTTCCTACTGGTCCTGCTTTAGTAGCACTGGTGGGTGACAAAGGAATTAACTTTTGTGATTGAGGATTTGATACTAGATCCAACTTGAAATGAGAAGTAACAACAAAATGCTCCCATGAAATCTCTTTCTTACCCAATTCCTCAGAGACTAGCATTCTGATCAATCTTGAGTGGAAAAGGCTAGAATCCACATCCTTAGATTTGGCTTGAATCATGTCTGACATATTACCTATGCTCCTTAATAGATAATAAGGAATATTCATCTCAACCTTACGAGTAAAATGTAGAAAAATCCTTATATGGTACTGGTACAATGTGTTAAATCTCCCTTCACATGTAAAATATCTTTGTATGATCTTCAATATTCTGTCAAACTGTTCAATCAATTGACTCCTTAGCATACTTTTAGACAAATCATTGGCTTGATATTCAGGTTTAAAGAGATCTTTAGCATAGGTTGAACTCAAAGCCATGTCTTTGAACCACTTTTCACCTGTAATGGGGATTACCATTGTAGTTGATATAGATGCTTCAGTCACCTCAAATTCCAAATCCCCAACCTTGGTTTTCCTACCATCAAAATGTAATGAAAATTGTCTTTCTACCTCTGGATGGCCTCTATGAATATTCTGGCAGAAAGAGAGGCATCACACTCTTTGAAAGACCTCTCTTGGCATGGGATCTGTATCAAAAATATGCATGTCCACAGGTCCTGTTCTAACCACCTTGCCATATTTATGTGTCTTCATCGATTGAGAAGTCTCCATCGTTTAAAATGAGATATTTTAAAGACTTATGGGATAGTAATAACCATGAAGGATTTAAATCAGGCTTCAAATGTACAAGGTTGAACTTTTAAAACTGACTGGTGCTAGTAAGCCAAGCTTGACTGTGGGAACTACACCCTTAGACTTGTACTCGTATTTGAGAGTGTAGACAGTGAGGGGGTAATCCAAAATTGGCCCTTTGCAACTGAGTGAAAACGATTAACTCCAAGATGAAAGGAAGAAGGAGAGACAGAGAGGTTTTAAGAAGCACCTTTGGGTAGCGTGACACATACACAGAGGATAGGCTATTTAAGAGATTGCAATTTCAATGGCTATGGTAGACAACAGTAATCAAACCTAGATATAGGAAATGGAGTTTACAGGTTTGAAAAAGAGAGGAGACAAGGCTATCATGCAAAGACGAGTCCCTTACAACTGTGCAAGCTCGAAAAACCAAAACCTGAGCGCAAATTTCTTGTGAAAATTAATATGAAGAGGAGGCAACATGAGATACCTGTGGATTAGACACATGCTCGAATCTTCAACAAAATCTTAGGATGCAATTGCGAAAGCTTCGGCCTTGGAATCTAATTCAACATCGAATTTGGTTGCATTGTTGTCACCTAATTAGTACTTGTGAATTTTCATAATGCATCATTGTTGAGGTTTTTCAAAATAATAAATCGTTACCAAGGCTCGTAAATGAAATATCTTGAAGGAATCTTTAACCAACTCCTAGCACTAAAAACAAGGAACTTGACATCAGTCATGGAAATCATGACTCGTGGTGGAAGTATGATGAATGGGAAAGGCACTACGGAACTTCCTGATGAGTGGGAAACACTCCAACTCAAAAAATGATTGGACAGGTAAGAAATGATAATGAGGCATGCCTACGAGGTCATGAGTGAGGAGAGAGGTGTGTCACATCAGTCTATTCATGGGAGGGATCGACCTACGGACAAGTCATGAAGGGGACCAAAAAATTAGGTCATGAGCTAAAATGGTTCTAAGACCAAAAATTAATTTGAGGATCAAACATGAGCTATGACTCAAAAGTTTATTTGTCTAAGGGGACCTAACAAACATAACTTTAAAGGGATGAAAATTAAAAATTTAAAATCTAAGGCTTAAAAAAGGATTAAAACAAACTAAAAGACCCAAGGAAATTTAGTGTGATAACATTGGCTCAACAGAGGATGGCATGTCCCCTGCAGGCTGCCAAGAATGTGTAGATTTAGTGCCTTATCCTAGGGATATGGGGTCAGTTATTGAAACAAAAAATAAAAATAAAATGATATTTACAATGACATGAAGAGCCACTCAAGGCTCAAGAAAACTATTTTTTCAGGAAATGCCCATTGACAGGTCCACCAAAAACCGCTTCATTCTCCATATTCTACAACTTGAAAGTGTTATTAGAGAATACCTCAGATATTTTGAAAGGACCGATCCATAAAGCTTCAAATTTAATGTGCTTTCCTTTATCTTCCTTCGGGGCATCCCACTTGAGCACTAGATCATCCAGTTCAAAGTCCTCTTTGTTCACTTTTTTGTCGAATTCTTGCTTGGTCTTTAGTTGATGATCATATTCTTTGTCTACAAGCTACTCTTGAGTCTGTTGCACTTCAACCAGCTATTGAATCCTTCTGATCATATCATCAAGCTCCCCTTGGTAATCTTGGAAGAATTTTTCCACAAGTAAGGCAAGTTGAGAAGGCAAAATTGCCTCAACTCCATACACCAGTTAGAAAGGGGAAAGTCCCAGGGACCTTTTTACCATCACTCTGTCAGCGCATAGAGTAAATTTGATTTTTGAGTCCCATGCTATTTTGTTATCCTCTAACAGTTTTTTAATGATATTTATAATGATTTTGTTTGAGGATTTTGCAATCCCGTTTCCCTGAGGATAGTAAGGGGTAGAATGAATCAAAGTGATCCAAAAATTTTCAGAGAACTGAATCAATGGTTCATCCTTGAAAGATGCATCATTATCAGTGACGATTATGTCAGGACACCCAAACCCTGCCATGATGTCTTCAAGGAAACCAATGATCACTTTGTGAGCAAAATTCCTGTTAGGGATAGCTTCAATCCATTTCGTAAAGTAATCTCTAGTAGTCAATATCCATCTACGTTATCCACTAGAAGAGAGATGAATCTCCCCAATAAAATGTTGGAATATTGATTGTTGTCATTGATGTCAACCCTAGTCATGGGTTTTGGACCGTAAGATTGATAAAGGTATTTGGACATGAAGGAAAATGCACATGCATATACAAAAACCATGAATGGATAGTATACATCATGTTGTTTCGGATGGT